>CAHIKZ030004896.1:17500-115000 GCA_903632075.3 Acanthosepion pharaonis | reverse complement strand
ATTCAGAAAGAAATTTACTTAGCTATCATGATTCATGCACAAACTAAACAATCATTGTAGATGTTCGAAATGTTTGCATGAATGTTCAACACAAAGTTATAAGGTTGGTAGCCAGGAGGCTTTGCAGATAGGATCAAGAGAAATTTCATTCCAAGCTTCAGTTAAGTTCCACTTCAATGAATCAATATCGACAATATCAGAAAGATGATTTTTCAAGTGAGTTTGGAGTATACTCCATATACAGTAATCCATAATATTTAGATCTGGGCTTTTACAGGGCCACTGGGATGGACCAAGTAGAGCTGCTGTATTTTCTTGAAGAATAAATTTGCCACTTTTTTAATGGGCACCCTGTATTATCTGTTTTTTTTATTGTACTTAAACTTGAACTTTAAATTAAAAACATTTTTCCAGTGTTAATATATTAATAATATTTGTTTTAATTACCTCATTTTATTGTCTTTTCACTTAGTTACACTCTACAGATATTATCCTTATTTTTTAAAAAAAATTCAAAGTTTGCAGCAACTCTGTATTGAGAAAAATTGCTCTATTTTACCAATTAAATTTCCTTAAATTTGTGTCAAAATTTGGGAGTAATAACATTTTTTTTAAACCTAATACTATTATATACTTAATAGACTACAGTTTAGAGTAAATGCAACTTTTATATGCACTGGGAAAAAAAAAAAAAAAAAAAACTTTCTTTGTTGTGATGATATGGAACAAAACCAGCAGTAGGTTTTTATTTGTATTAATATTATGCATACTAAAACAATCAGTTTTCAAAGGAACAAATACTTTTTCAAAAGTAAGAAACACTTTAGAAAAATTTAAAGTTTCTGTTGGTTTAGCTTTTATTTTAGACAGAAGAAAAATTACAAGCTGAAAAGAAAACCCGAGATGTTCTTGCTGCAGAAGTATCAGACCTAAAAATTATTGTGGATGTGCTAACATTGATAAATATTACCTACTTATTATAACTAATTTACAGGGTGCCCAGTAAAAAAAGTGGTTAATTCAGAAAGAAATTTATTTAGCTATCATGAGGCGCAGTGAAGTAATGGATAGTGGCTCAGATTGAGAAGTTCAAATTCCAGTCGAATCCATTACATTCACTTACATGCTAATACCCTTGGGAAATGGGTATGAATCCTCTTCTTCGCCCCACAGCTATGGGGATAGACCAGGTTCTATAGCCTTGGATGGCAACTGGTCTACCACAGAAAGAAATGGCAACCTACTGCAGGAAATAATTTGATCTACATGATTGCCTAAGCATGTATCATGCATGGCACATAAGTGACTGATCATAATTCATGCACAAACTGAACAATCATCATAGATGTTCAAAATGTTTGCCTGAATATTCAACACAAAGTTGTAAGCATGGTAACAAGGAGGAGGCAGTAGATTTGTGGATCATGTCAAGAGGAATTTTATTCCAAGCTTCAGTTAACTTCCATTTCAATGAATCAATATTGACAATGTCACAATGACATTTTTTGCAAGTGAGTTAGGAGTATACTCCAGATACAATAATTCATAACATTCAGATCGTGGCTTTTAGAGGGCTACTGATATGGACCAATTAGAGCTGCTGTATTTTCTCAAAGAATAAATTTGTCACTTTTTTAGTGGGCACCTTGTATTATCTTGACCACTCTTCTCCCATAAACATAGCACATTTTAAACAATATATTCCTTTTTGTGTTAAAATGCAATTGAATTTAAATTGTCCTCAATTGTCTATGAATAGAATAAATTTAAAGAATTACTTACCAAATAACCATTATAACAAAAGATATCCCTGCAGTAATACAAAGAATAATTTTTACAGCTTGAGGTATTCCTGAAAGAATGAGGAATTATTTTAAACTTTTAATTGTAAATATAAACAAGATTCATTAAAATGTTGAAAACTCTAAGCAAATAATGTCTAATTACAGTAGAATAAGGGATCTCTTTTATGGACAAAGATATTCATAGATATGATTGACTGAATGAGAACAATTTATCGCTATAAATTAAATAAAGGGTTTAGTGTGCTTACAGCCATATCATATTGAAACATCAGTTCTTGTCTGATCACCTAAGTTAAGCAACATTGAGCCTGATCAGTACTTAGATTGGGAATACCAGGAGTGATAAGCCCCTACCAATATGCATTGGGCTAGCTTGTTAGGTTAATGTTGCATTCCTCCCAATGAATGGCAAAAATGGAAAGATCTGAGGAAGGTCTGCCCAACAAAGAACTTTCATAAGTTGATTAAGATAAGAATGTTACCTGGATCAAAAGACATGTGGAGAATGTTGGAGAGTGAAGTGGCCAAAATTTCTGATAACTACAAAGTTGAGGATAATAGTCTGAATGTATATAAAAATAGTATTGTACTTATAAAATCTTTAAATATTTATTTAAAAATTTATTACAATAAAAATCTATGTAAATCTTAAAATAATATATATCTTAAATATTTTTTAAATCATTTCAACCCAAGCAAGGCAATAAAACCACTAAGACACAAGGAGTTACTGAATGTTAGAGAATATAAGAAAAATACTATTAAACAGAGAGAACAATAAAAGAATAACAATTAAGAAGACATGAGATAATGATTGATATTGCATTTAAATTTTTGATGATCAAAGTTGACTGGAAAGCAAGAAGCCATAAGAGAGTTCCATAAGTGAGAAGAGCAAGAGAAGAAACTGTTAGCATAGAACTTATGGTTACTGCTATGTAGTAGCTGAACACCCCCACAAGATAGACTGGACTAAGATTATTTAAATGGCACTTTCTCTGACTGAGGGAGGGGAGTTAATGATTAACAGTTTATTACATTAGTCTATGTTCTCCACCATGTACCATATTATTTTCTAGAATAAACTACTTCTTATTGTCTATGTGTGTCAGCCTTACATATTTACGACACAACAGTTACCTCTAGCCATTTCAACTGTAAAATGATTAGACCATGCCACCAATTTAGTACTGCATTTAAATTCATAAAGTCTAGGTGCCATAGAGGAAAGTTCATCCATGCATTGAATACTGCTGCCATATCTGGTGTGGTGCCCCTGCTGTATATCTCGAGATTCTTGGCAAAATTCAAAGAAGGGTCTGCAAGGTGACCAATCTTGACCAGACATCTTGACCTCAGTCACTTTCTCACCAATATGATGTGACTTCCTTGTCTTCTATAAATATTTTCATGGCAACTGTTCTGATGAGTTTTTTCCCTTAGTGTCTCAACTGCATGAATTTAAATATGTTACTAGTTTGGCAACTAGGTCTAAACATTTTACAGTTGAACTAGCTGAATTCAACTCTAAATTTTATTCTAATAGTTCCTCTTCTCACACTTCTTGTCTGTGGAACTGCCTTCCAATTTCTTGCTTTCCTGCCTCCTAAAATCTTCAAAAATTTAAATGCAATGCCAATCAGCATCTTCTGTCTTCCGGAACTCTGTTCTTTTGTTGTCCTTTCTCCTCACTTCTTCTTTCTAAAGTCTTCTTATTCTCTTTCACTCCCAGTAACCATTGTGTCTTCTTAGTGGCATTTTCAACTTGTTTGAAGTGAAATAATTAAAAAAAATGTTAGATATTTATTAAAAAATTTATTTTAATAAAAAATTTTATAAATAAATAAAATAAAATATAAAATATTTAGATAAATGTTAAATATAAAAGATTTTCTTTCTAAAATCAAATTACATTTAGTTTTTATTGCTTTCTAATAAGCAACTACCATTTTTATTTACATTTGGACTATTATCCACATGTTTGTTGTTATTATCATAACATTTTCAGCCATTGTGTCATCCTGCCCATGTCTTGGGATATTTCATCTTGTTCTTATTTAGGACAGCTCAATTTTTCTTGCCCTGTTTTTGCTGAATCCAAGAACACAGTT
Organism: Acanthosepion pharaonis; assembly: GCA_903632075.3. Lineage (NCBI taxonomy): Eukaryota > Metazoa > Mollusca > Cephalopoda > Sepiida > Sepiidae > Acanthosepion > Acanthosepion pharaonis. Next base: position 111,084 of record CAHIKZ030004896.1, on the reverse strand, counting down.
CCTATGGGACAATAGCCTAAAGTATTAAAGTGTTTGTTTGTGAAAGATTTTATAAATTTCAACCAAAAGTAGAGCTGGCTACTTGCTCAGTGAATGCCAAATGTTTCCTTATAAGCAAATGGCTAATATTACCATACCATTAGAAATTAGGACAACAGATACTATACTTTGATCCCAACCGAATGGCCAGGCAATGAAGAAAAGCATAACTTCAGTAGCACTGGCTACTTGGTCAATAAATGCCAAATATTTCTTTATAAATAAACAGTATTATTATTACCATTACAGATGAGGAGACTAGATATGACACTTTGATCCCAGCCTAATAGACAGGCAATGAAGAAAAGCGTAACTTGAATAACACTGCCTGCTCGGTCAACAAATGAGGAGATACTAGATTTTCATTTCAGCCTAATGGCCAGGGAGTGAAGAAAAATAACTTGATTAGCACTGGCTGCTTGATCAATGAATGCAAAATGTTTCCTTATAAGTAAACAGCTAATATTATCATTATCTTTAGAGATGAGGAGAACAGATACTACACTTTGATCCCAGCATAATGGTCAGTGAGTGAAGGAAAATTTAACTTGAGTACTGGCTGTTCAGTCAATGAATGCCTGATGTTTCCTTATAAAAAAAAGACTATTCATCATTACCATATCGATATCAGTTATCTGCTTTTGAAGCCTTTAAATTCAACACTTGATGATTTCGACATAGATTATCATGGTTGGTTCATGCCACTTTTGATAATTTAGCATTTCAGAGTTTTGTACAAAAAAAGTCAATTGTAATAAATTAATAAATATTACTCACCTTCTTCATTTTTTAATGTTTCCGTTTCACCTGCAGAAAATATAAATTTAGTGATATTTATCAAATATCAAGATCATTCATTGATTTCCTATTATCAATTTTGCTACTCTACAACAGAGATCTCTCATCCTTTCTCTCAGAAGGCCACATTTTTTCAGGTAGTGAATAATACAATACAAAGAAGAACAGGAGTCAATGGTCAGCTAGCTGGATATAGTGTCTCGATAAAAACACTAAGGAACCATACCACTATTCTTAGGTGCCTAATAGAAAGTTGGAGAACTTTTTGGTCCTCATGTTGCATTGAACACAACACAAAATAGTCCACAGCATACAATGCTGTGTATTATTTTAGTATACTTTAGCATACACTGGCATATCTAATAATTCTACCAATAGATGAAGAATTTGTCTCACACATGACTTTCACAATCTATCATACAAACATTTTTTAAACATGAACATATGGAAAAGTACATATTTACATACAAACAGACCTTCATTTACTATTTTACTTTCTTTTCACTTAGTTTCATACAACAGATTCATTCAGTGACCCTTTCTGTTTAGTGGCTCTTGTGCCTTATATAATTTGCTCAAGCAATTATATATGTTGTCAATTGCATGTAATTATATATTCATTGTTACTCCTTTGTCTGAATGCCAATGCATCCATTAAAATATAACTAAATATATCCTCAGTACTTTTATTATATTACTAGTTTAATTCCATCTAGCTATGTTTGTTTTTTATCACAACCCCCAGGACCAATGAACTATTATTATTGTTGTGGTAGGATCCACCTAATTTGCATAGTGGAGTACCGACCATATAAATATGGTTGGTACCGGGAAGAGAGGGAGGAATCAAGAGATTCAACCAGAGACTCTTACCAGGAATATACAAAAGACTATATGTAAATATTGTGTACACTTTCTTGTTTCAATACATTTTGTTCTAAGTACATTTTGTGTTGCATTATTATTCCATGCATTAGTCAAGTTTCAACAATTATATTACTAGTTTTATTCCATATTGAAATGGTTATATTTTATTATTACACTCAAGACCAAAATATTCATTGAATTAGAAGACTATGTTTCAATCGGCTCATTTTGGGAGAAAAGAAAAGCTGTGGAGTAAAGGATTCTTCTGAGTACCAAAACATGGAAAACAGAAGAATAAGAGACCAACTGAAACATGTCTGGTCTTCATACCTGCAAAACTCAAAGTATCAAAAAGACAGCTTTTCCTTTGACACCACTATTATTTTAACTACCTTCACTCCTCAGCAATGTTTTTTGTGTTAAAAAGCAATGATTGGAATCATAGTAAAACCTAAACATATGAAAGTGAATTTATACATTTATTTGTTCTTGAGAATTTACAACAAAAATAAAACAAACACTATTTATTTATTATATTGTTTATTAGAATGGTTGGAAAAACAGTGGCTAATGGTCAGTCGATTCAAACTTTATAAAATGGTAAATAATAAGGATTTACTTATAGTTGGTTCACATATTTTAACAATTAAGTAAACGTTTATAAATTTATGAATAAAAAATTATTTTCATATTTATTTCTTTATAAATTGGTAAATGATAAATATTACATTGCATTAGTATTAATTGTATTAGTTTTTAGAATGTTGTAAATATAAAATTATTCTTGTAAATAAGCAATCTAATAAATAAATAGTGTTTAACATTTTTGTTGCAAATTCTCAAGAACAAAAAATGTTTAAATTCACTTTCATTATATGATTAGATTTTATTACAATTCTAATCACTTTTTAAAACAATAAAAATTGTTGATAAGTGAAGGTAGTTAAAATATATTGTGTAGAAAAACTGACTAACCTTCTCTGCACCTACTATCGAAACATCAATTTGCATATCTGCTATGAGTAGAATGTCTGCTCATAAAACAGTGGTAAAAAAGTAGGTCGCAGTATTGTATTCATAAATCGATGTTCTCATGTGATTAAAACTTTCTTCACTCAACTTTTTGTTTCCAATGGTTTCATTACAGTCTTACTAACCAGCAACTATGAGTGTTATATGAACTTTATAGCCAAATAATAATAGTGTCAATGGAAAAACCGTCCTTCTGATATACCATTTTTTTGTTTTGTTCTTTTTCTTTTGCAGGTACAAAGGTCCATGTTTGCCCAATATTGGTTTAAGGAGTGAAGAATGAATGAAGAAAATGGAAGACAGAGAAGAGGGGAAGAAACTAGTCAATAGTGTTTGATTACTTAGAAAAGGTACAGCTTCTCCTAATGACTAACAATAATAGCAGAAATGGTCAGATTACATGTAAATTCCAAGAAAATTGTTCATATCTTATACAATCAGCTAGAAAGGGAAATTAGAAGGAATTATGTTAAAGCAAGTAGACAACTTCGAGTACCAGGGGATCATTTTATGAAACCTCTAGTGCAAATAAGGAGTATGTCAAAATTCAAAAGAGATGTACTTACGTTGTGTGGTTGTGATATATACAGAATCAGTTTTTGATTCAATAATTCTTTCTCTTGTTACTGGAAAAATATAAGCATAAAATGAAAGATAGACCTATGCATACATAAATTCATATATTCCAAAAACAGTATTTTCTGTACATGCGTTTGTATAATTAGATGTAGTAATCAATATTTTCTTTTTTTTTAATCATTTCACTTCAAGCAAGGCAATAAAGCCACTAAAATGCAAGCATGAAAATGTTTGATATAAAAAAAATTTTAAGGAGAGAGGACAATAAAAGAACAAGAATTAAGACAGAAAATAACAATTGACATTGCATTTAAATTTTTGAAGATCAAAACTGATTAGAAAGCAAAATACTGGAAAAATGTTCCACAGGCAAGAAGTGTGATAAAAGAAAGTGTTAGCATAGAACTTACAGTGACATCTAGCCATGTCAACTGTAAAATGATGAGATCTTTCTGCCAATTTAATACTGTGTTTGAATTTATAATATCTAAGTGCCATAGAGGAAGGTTCAGTAGAATAATATATATAATATTGGATAATATAAGCTCATTGAAAAAGAAAAAAAATATATATATGTAAATGCACATGCACACATATGCACACACACATGCATATGCATATGCAGACATGCTCCCAGACACATACACACTGTTGTAACCTAAGAAATGTTACTGAACAGAATAATCAAACAAAGGTTGGTAATGAACGCTCATACTTAGGACAAGAACAACACATACAAGATTTGCTAGTTGTGTGTAGAAGAAGTAGTCAACAGCTAGAAGTGAGTCAAATGAATTCCACAATGAATCTCCAACTGGAGGATATCTACCAACCACTCCACACTGTCAAATGTGGCACAAGGCCAAATTTAATGTGGGGTATCTGAGCCTGTAGGCTCAGTCAAAACTTCCCCTTAGACCCCATATAAAACAGGGTTGGGTGGCTGTTTCTTGAGATGAGGCTATGTCAAAGTTTAGAGTCTCATCTGGGGATCGTATCTTCCCAGAGGAAGAAAGACGAGCACAGCTGGAGATGAATCTCCAACTGCAGGATATCTAACAACCGCCCCATGCAGTCAGATGTGGCACAAATAAGCTCAGTCAAAAAATTCCCTGTAGACCCTGTATAAAACAGGGTTGGTTAGCTGTTTCCCAACACGTGACTCTGCCCTTTGACATAGCCTCATCTGAGGATCCTCTCTGCCCAGAGGAAGAAAGTTTGGGCAGCAAAATAATACAGTATTTACTACTGTATTTATGTGAATTGGGACATACCCATTATCATTGTACATAATCTACAACACACACACATATATATATGAAATCATTTCATCCCCAAGCATGGCAATAAAGCCACTAAGATGCAAGGGTTTACTGAGTGTAAGAGAATATGAGAAAAAAATACTATTAAGAAAGAACAATAAAAAACAGGAATTAAGAAGACATAATATAATGATTGGCATTGCATTTAAATTTTTGAAGATCAAAGTTGAATGAAAAGCAAGAGACTGGAAGAGAGTTTCACAAGCAAGAAATGTGAGAGAAGAAACAAGTATGATTTTATTTTTATTCATCCTATCACATACTGTTTGCCTTTTTCATGACAATAGTCTGAATGTAAATAGTTTAAATAATAATTTCATTGCAGAAACTCAGACAGAAATTCTATATTTCTTTCTTTACTTACACAACACATTAGTCTTTTTTTGATTAGGTTTTGTGAATGGTGTCGGTCCAACGACTGTTATTATCCTCATACAGATATAGTAGAATTCATTTGCTTTCAGATTTTTCAGTTCGACACTTGTGTGAGAAATTGAAACATTTACAAGAGAACCTGCAATTAAAATTAGAAAAGTTATTAACATAAAGAAATTTAAATATCTAAGAAATCTGAAGGTGTATTGAAAGAGCAAAATAGGCATTTGGGAAGCTAAGTAAAGTATTAAGAAAAAGGAAAAATTTAATTGAAAATAGAAATAGGAGAGCTCAGTTGTTATGTAATATCAATCCTTCTATATGGCAGTATATCACATTGAAAACACCAGTTCTTGTATGATCACAAAAGTTAAGCAGTATTGAGCCTGGTTATGACCTAGATGGGTGACCATTTGAGAATACCAGATGCCGTAAGCACGAATTTGCAGGTGGTGTAATGGATAATGGTTTGGAATTGGAGATCAGCGAGCTGAGTTTCAATTCCAGTCAGGTTCATCATATTTGCTTATGCGCAAATACCTTTGGGAAAGACATGGACCTACCTCATTTACCCCAAATATGGGTTAATAAACAGGACTTGTATCAGTAAATTATTATTATCTCCAAGCAATTCTTACAATCTAAAAATATTTTCTGGCTCTAAATAAACTGCGAATGGTTGATAAGCTGCAAAGCATATCAATCAGTCAATCTATATGCCAGTAAATGCTGAAAAATTTACTCGCATATGAAGAGGAGATTTCAGACAACAGAAAAGTGGTTCTACAGAACGATAATGGCAATATTAACTGTTTCCTTTTATTGAAACTTTTGGTATTTATTGACCAAGTAGCCAGTGCTACTCAAGTTATCAGTGACGAACCAAGGGTTACTGGTATACTGAACTTTGGTACCCTTACAAGTATATATTTTTTTTAGTTTGTACAAGGAGTAAAAAATGAAAACGTAGAATAATGAGTTTATTACACTATATAACTTAATACAAGCTAAAGAAAACATTCATTATCTCTATCTATAAAAGGCAGGATGTGTGTGTGTAACGAATGCACGGCCGCAATTTTCAACCAAAATTTGCACCAAAATTTACATGCACATGCTCCAAGTTAGCGGGAAGGCCAAGACTTACTTTGCATTCCCCAACTCCCATCAATAGTGGAAATAATCGATTATTTCATGCTTCTACGGCAGTTTTCATGTAGTCTGCAGCCATTTTGTACTGGCCAGAGTGAGAGCCAATAGCTGGCTGCCATGAATAGGCAGAAAGATTCTACTGGCCAGCGTGAGAGCCAACAGCTGATTGACACGAATGTTAACTAGCATGATAGCATGCAAAAAAATTAATAGCTGCATTCGTCACAAGTGGGAAAAATTTAAATCTGCATGGCACTTTACTCCAATTGGCTCATTCGCTTGCTTAAACTCAACGGTGATTCTGATTCCGCAGAACTGGGTTGGGTGTGAAAAAGTATTTGTTGTTAACATTCTTTTTTCATTCGGTTTTTCCAGTTACGAGTCCTTTTTTAAAGCTGATCATTTTGTGTTCAATTTGTTTAGTTCTTTTTTCGTAACAGATTTAATGTTTAGTATAGAGCTTAGAAAAAATTCGCAGTGTGAGATAGGCAAGAAGTAAGGCATGTAGCAACATCAGCACGGCAAAGGGCACTCCTTTAAAGGCAAGGAAGGGCAAAAATATTTTAAGTCAAGTGATAGTGATTGCTGTATGAGTTGTACGATTTTTGAATCAAGCACAGGCAACGCCGGGTTATGCTACTAGTCTTAGCTAAAACATTTTTTTCTTGCCTTTAGATCTGCAAATCATTTAAAGGCATTTTCTGCACCTATCTGTTTTACAAGATCATTTTCTGTTAACACAATAGACAAAGAATTTAATCTGTCTTGAGTCATGGATAACTGCAAGTATGATCCCAAACACATGGCATGGCGACATGATGGAACTCTTGGAATTAATCACACCCTGGTTGACTGCCTAAGTTGCCAGTACCTTGAGCCATCTCTGCAAGTTATTATAAGTCAAGTACTAAGCAGCAGATAACCTAAACCAGTGGTTCTCAAACTTTTTTACCCAATGCACCCTTTTCACCTTATGTCAGAATGTCATCGTCCACACACACTTTCCAAGATTGTCCGACTCAAAAGGTGCATTCCAAATAATATGCATATATTACTAAAAATCTTCATTCTTTTCCATATTAATACACATACATTTACATGGATTATCTTTATAGGGGAACTTTACAAATTTAATAGAAATAGAAAATGTTGATGGATTTTTAAACTTGAATGCATGTACAGAAATTTGTTTTAATTCATAACTAATTATTATATAAATAAACTGAAGCATACGTCAATAAACAAAAAGTTCAATAGATTGCCAAGGTATTGGAATTCAATAAACAAAATTTTGTAAATAAAAACAAGAAAAAGTAAAATATTTTCCCCTCTCACACTGAAATTTCCACCTCTGGTTGAGAACCCCTGACCTAAATGTACTTTTCAAAAATACCGAACCAAATGAGATTTTGCAATTTGTAAAGGAGATTGGACTTTATAATATAGGGTGCCCGACAGAAAAACAGGAAATTTGATCCAGTTTATTTAATTGTTGGAATTTTTATTCCAGTTATTTGAAACAAAAGCAAAAGATAGAAATTTAATAGCTTAAAACAACAAAAACATAAATGTTAGATGTGGTGTTCAAACTAAAGAACTGTGGCAAAATTTCTTGAATTTTTTTTCAGACTCCAAGTTGGATGTTCTTTCTTAAAGAGAGCAATCACCTTGCGTTGAAAATTTGATAACGGTTTACAAGCTATAAAAAACAAATTCATCAATCAATCCTTGAGAGTTTGTTGGTAACTATCAACAGAACTCTTTGAAGAATCTTATTTGATGCTTAAAATTCTGGAAAGTTGGCACCAATTTGATTAAAGAATTCCAGTCTTGAAAGAATAAAGGCTATCATAAAAGCTCAAGGACAGGCAACTAAATATTAATTGAATTTTTTTTTTGTCGATGAGCACCATAATATTTTCCTCTACATTGCTTCGAGAAATGACACCAATAATTTAAGTAATTTAATCTAGTTTGTTTAACCAGGGCCATAGCAGAGACAAATGTTTTGAGGGGCAAAAAAATATTTAGAATTTAACCATAAGTTATCAAAGGGTGCTAATATGGTTAGTGGCAAGAACATTTAAAATTTTCAGTACCTCCAGATTGGCAGAAATCATCTTTGAAATAATAGAGAACAGTTTGTGTTGGAAATTAAATAATTTTTCAACTTTTTTTAAATGTCTTCTTGAATATTTATTGGACTCACCACAATTCCAAATTAAAATGAAAACACATCCACATAATAAAGGGAAATTACCATCATCGTACAGAAGAATTCTTTCATCGGGCTTTTATGAAAGTTATATTATTCCTTGTTTTGATAGTTTTTTTTTTCTTTCTTGTATTTCTTTCTTTATTGTATTTTGTTAAAATAAAACCCTGTCCAAAATAATACAATTGGCAAAAATTTTGGCAGGGGGAGCTAAGCATCCCCCGGCTTCTATAGTCCCGATAACCCACATGTATTCAACATGCTCAAACCAGCACCCATAAATATCAGCTCTCAAAATCTCACTGCATTTGTGGTCAAAGTCTCACTGCATTTGTGATCAAAGTCTCACCATTTGTATGACTTCCTGCGCTTGTACTGATAATCTGTTGTGAATTCCAACAAACACAATGCCCAGGGCCAACTCCCTGAATGTATGCCCCTAAAACTCAAGGGTGGGGGGCTAGGATTAACATTAACGAATGAGGGTGCAATGAATAATCAACAAAAGAAAATTACCTGATTTGCAAGGGTTCTCTTCGTTTTTTTCTATTTGTCTTGTGTAAGCTATTTGGTACATCAAAGGTATAATCGTAACTTTGCATCTCACAGGATACCACTGGACTAACATTTTCTCAGGAAAAGTTGTAATTAATAATGGTATGTTCAGATCACTTATATCTGAAATAACAGAACCAATTAATTCTAATTAAGAGAAGGAATTTCATATGATTCTTTCTATTTGAGCAACTTTTAAAGAGAACTGGGAACTCATGCTAATAATTAATAGACTTACCTGGCAATACTTAAATAGACAGGTCCATTAATAATTTTTTTTTTAAATGAGTTTTGTACATTAACATTCTTTAGATGTTCCTTAGGCGATGATACTTGTCAGAATCGAAAAATATTAATATTTTGGCAAACATGGACATTTGTGACCACAAAAATAACCCAAAAAACACAGCTATTATTTTAACTACCTTCACTCCTCGGTAATGTTTATTGTTTTAAAAAGCAATGATTAGAATTGTAATAAAATCTAAACATGTGATGAAAATGAACTTATAAATTTTTGGGTTCTTTTGATATGAAGTATCGTAATTATTTACATTATTTGGACTGTTGTCTTTGTTGCCATTTCATGACATTTCAGCCATTCAGGTGATAGGAATTTCAAAACGAACACTTTATTTTATCCACTGGTGTAGATTGTTCTATTTCTACATGTCATGCCTCTTCCAGATGTCTCAGTTATCTCAACTCTGCAAATTTGGTTCCAGGTATTGAACTCACAACTCTTTGAGTCAAGTCACTGGATTCAACCAACGCTTTTATCCACAGAGCCATGGACATCAGTGTATGAATTTTTGGGACTTATAAATCTAATGTCTCAGTAGTCATTTTTTACTAGAGCTCATATTGCAAATTTTGTTGTTATTGTTTCTCTCTAGCACTACGTATTTTTTGTTTATGAGAATTTAAAACAAAAATATTAAACTTTATTTATTTATTAGATTGTTTATTTAAAAGAGTAATTATATGTTTAAAACATTTGAAACTCAGCAAATAGTCAAAGTATAGAACCTCATATGATATGAACAAAAAAGAAGGTGGTAGGCAATGAGGGTAAGGATAGATAGCAATTGACCTTTGACTCAAAGAGGTTAAGATTGTAGTTTTCAGGGAAGCATTTCCATGGGTGTGGGTTCTAAAAAGTAGTAGATGCTTTCTAAACAGAATTTTTTTATTATTATTGGAACGCAGAAAAAAATGATGATGATTCAACTCTGTAGATATTGCTTAGTGTGTCCTAGTTGTAAAGGTCTGAACTGATAGGACTAAAGAAACAACCCCATCTGAACAATTGCTGTGGAAATGGCAATAGAATAATAAGAGGTTTGCAGCATTGCGTCTGTGGGAAAGAGGTTGCTGAATGGAGAATAAGTCTTTCCTTGCAAGACTTTGTAAATGATTTTGAATGGAAAGTGAGGATGTGGGTGGTTTGATTCTGTAAACATAGCATAAATGTTGAAATTGGTAGAACTAAAGAATAGAGCTCTTCTGAATATTTGCCATGGAAATAGTGATAAGGTTACAACAGGCTTGCAATATTACATCTTTGGGAAAGATACTGCAGAAAGGAGAATGTCTTCCTCCACATGACCATATAAACAATTTTGAACTCTATCAAGGCTGGAAAGTGAAGACTGAGCAGCCCCAGCCCAAATATACTATTAAGGAGAGGGAATAATAAAAAAAAAGAATTAAGAAGACAAAAGATAACGATTGATATTGCATTTAGATTTTTGAAGATCAAAGTTGACAGGGAAGCAAGAATCTCAAAGGCAGTTCCACAAACAAGGAGTGTGATAGAAGAAACTGTTAGCATAGAACTTATAGTAAAATCTAGCCATTTCAACTGTAAACTGATGAGACCTTGCTGTCAATATAGTATTGTGCTTAAATTCGTAGAGTCTAGGTATCAGAGGGCAAAGCTCATCAGGAAAATTACCATGAAAGTATTTATAGAAAAGCAGAGGGAGTTACATTACAATGGTCAGAAAGTGACTGAAATCAAGATGCCAGGTCAGGACCAATAACATTGCAGATTTTTCTTTGGATTTTATCAAAAATCTCTAAATATATAAGAGCATCAGACCAAATGTGGCAGTAATATTCAAAGCAAGGACAAATGGTAGATTTATAAATATGCAAGATATATTCTGACCAGAAAAATTGTCTAGTTTGACACAGTGAACCAACTTTCCTAGCTGCAAACCTCATCATTCAATATATTCTTTCCACTTCATATCAGCAGAAAAATTAGTTTGTCAAGTTACAATGAGTACCTCGCCTGGAAGTTAGCAACAGCTATGCTGATGGACGATAAAAAGGAGAACAGATTCATTTTGGAGCCATTAAAATTAACATGCCACTTTTTGTCCCATTTAGCAAAAGATTGTAGGTCATTTTTTAGATCAGCTGCCAACTTGACTGTATCAAACTGATCAGAGTTACTCTTAAGACACAAGTAAATAATTGTGTCATCAGCATAGATATTGAGCTGAGAACTGATTTATGAAAATTAGGAACAATGTAGGTTTAAAGATTGAACCATAAGGAATACCTGCATTAATACAAAAAGATCTAGAAAAGTGGCCATTTAAGATTTGATACGAAAGACTGAATCAGTTCAAAAATTTGTCCATAAATGTTATAACATATGAAGAAGAACAGTATGCCAAACACTGTCAAATGCCTTCGAGATATCCAAAGCAACAGGTTGAACTTTGCCATTCTTATCTAAAGCTTGGTAGACACTTTCAGCAATAAGTTAACACATCAGTAATTGACCTAGAGAAATGAAAGCCACATTGCTTGTCTGAAAGAAGAGCCTACAAGGTGAGATGATAACTAATTTTGTGTTAATTTGAGCGTGTAGAACTTTGCCAAAGAGAGGTAGAAAGCTAATAGGCCGATAGAAGATTGGTATGGAAAGTAAAACTACAGGACCTCCTAGATAGGGCAGTAAAAGAAAGTAGGAAAAAGGACTATCAACAGCAAGAAGCCAGAAAGTATGGTAATCTGAAACAAAAAAAAAAAGCCCAAAATGCAGGTTACAAATTAAAGATGTCAACATCAAGTAAATGCAGAAGTTTAAAAATCTAGAAATAATTTTAACAGAGGATGGAAAATGTGACATGAAAATCTGAACAGGCATTGGACTAGCAAAAGATGACTTCCAAAAGCTAAGCAAGGTGCTGAGAAACAGAAGAATTTCATTAAAACAAACAAAAGAGTACTGGGTTGTCATATAATATCCGCCCTCTTATATGGCAGTGAATGCTGGACAGTATCCCCATGAATAAGGAGAAAACTGGAGGCAACAGAAATATCGTTCTACAGAAAGATACTGAGAATTCTATGGATGAGTAAGTTTTAAAAATGGCAACAAAAAGGACACTTATGTTCAAATTAAGGGAAATGTAGATGAAATTCCTGGTCTTCATAATGAAGAAGGTGGGTTTAGAAAACCTAACCCTCACAGGGCATATTGAGAAACAGAAAAAAATCATTAAAAACAGAGGACACATGGCACAGTGGGTAAAGGCGTTAGTTAGATCCAGTGACAGGATCCAAAGCGTGTGAGTTCAACACCCGGTTAAGGCAGTGGAGAACTTGGAGAGGAGATAACTGACAAATGACATTCATTAAACATGGCACGTGGAACTAGAACAGTCTACCCCAGTGAGCGAAATAAAGGGTTCAGTTCGACATTCCAACCACCTGAACAAGGCCGGGGCGTACAACGGCCGAAACGTTGTAATAAATAGTCCGAATAATGTAAATAGTGTACATATTACCTCATCTCAGAAATATAGACAAAATTTTACATACTGACAAAAAAACATTTATTACTCAAGTACATTATTTTTTGATTAAATTTTTGTAGAAACTTCTTGTTTGTGTTGAAACAAGTTTGTTAGGTACTTTTTGACGGACTGTACAAAATCAATTTTTTATCATTTAAATTGTTATGTACAGATCAGAACAAATGAAAATCTAATGTAACCAAATCAGGAGACTACGATCGGTTCTAGAAGGTTTCCTATTTCAGCTCTTTATGCTTCTGTAAGATCTGTTTAGCAATATGCGTCCTTGCTTTGATGGGGTGGAAGATGATATCTTTTCGATTTTCCAAAATCAGTTGTTTTTCTGGAACGCAAATCTCTTTAAACTGCTTAAGGCAGTTGAGATATCGATTTTCAGACTCTTAGCAATTTCTTTCATCGAAATCTTCAGTTTATTCTCTACGTGAGCATTCACATCAGAAAGACGCTTGGAGCGGGGTTGACCGTTTAGGTTAAAATCACTCTGATGAAATCTACCACACCACTTTTTGACCGTCCAAAGAGATTAGTGCACAATCAAAATAATAAACCTTCTGAATGTTTTTTTTTTTTATTTTGTCGCAGTTCCAATGCTTAGTCCTTTCTGAAATTCATAGCGCATAATATAGCGAAAGTGGAACTTTTAAGCCTAAGGCATTCATTTGTGAACAAAACGTCAACATTCAACAAAGTCTGACTAGCAAATGAACAATGAAAAGTTTCAATCTAGAACACACCAGAAGTCGACACCAAAATAAACGCTAGTGTCAAATTGTGGTCATTAACAACGAAAATTGGACACAAACTTTTGCAATGATCTGATATATGCATAAGGTTTACTTACAACCAGTCTGCGTGAAGATGCATTCTGACCAAGTCATTCCTTGGCTACCGGCTCTGTTATTTAAGACAACTGCAACATGAAAATGATGGACGTCAACAACCTTGGTCAGTTGGAGCTGATAACTTTCATTGGCTACAACGGTAATCCAGTCGATATGATCCTAAAATATTTAAATTAAATGCAATTGTGAAATAAAATACGTATGCAAAAAAAGAAAAACAAGAACTACACAATTTATTTGAAAATCGAAAAGAGGCTGTTTATATGGTTGATTTTGCATGTCAACACTTGGGTTATTTATTGTTGAATTTTCTGTGGGTTACCCAGAATTCGACACCGAAACAAACGCTAGTGTCAAGTTGTGGTCATTTAGACTCGCTACTCGGTAGTAATAGTCAATCAGACTAGTCTTGTGACCAATTGGCCCATACCAAGATATTTACAATCTTTGGTGGGTTGATTTTACGAAACTGAAATAACTACTTAGTAATAATGGTCAACGAGGGTAGCTTCACTACACATTGCTCCACACCAAGGTGACTATTTAGTTAGGTTAGTTGATTTTATATGTCAACCGCTATTGCGTTATATAATTTTTGTGATGTCAACTAACACTCGTTGCCACTTCTGTAATATCAACAAATACTCGTTGTCACTTTCGTAATGTTCGTTATAGTAGAGATTTTGTAATCGCAGATACAACTATAGTAACACCGTTGAACAATACTAGTGTCAGACACCTTTGAATAACACTTGCACTAATAGTACTTGCACGATAATGCTCGCTTGAATAGTAATCCGTGTAGTGATCAGAATAGAGAAATATTATAGTAAATAGTATAGAGATAGAAGATAGTGTAGAAAGACTGATTTGTATAGTAATAGAGGATAGAATAGAAAGAGTGATCCATTAGATGCCACGCTAATTCCCATATATATATATATATATATATATATATATATATATATATATATATATATATATATATATGTATATGTGTGTGTGTGTGTGTGTGTGTGTTTTCCTTTGTCATCGTGTGATCTACTTATTCAAAAATGGAATCGCCCGTGTTTGCTCACTAGCGATCTGTCTTCAACCTCTGGTGTCGGCAGCGACATTTTATTCCTATATAACAGTAATACTTAATCCTGTATGAGGTACCCAATGAGGATCGAAATCACTATTTAATAGTAATGGTCAACCAGACTAACTTTGATAAACATTAGCCAACAGCAAGGTGTCTATTTAGTAAGGTTGGCTGGGTCATTTAATGTCAAATTTTGTTTGGGGTACTAGTCAATAGCAATGATTAACCAGACTATTTAGTTAAGTTGGCTTATTTTACAATATATCAACCTTCATTGAGTTATTTAATGGGGAATTTTTGTAGAGATACTAACTGAGAATTTCAGTCACATTTCAGTAATTACGGTCAACTGAACTACACTCATTAACCTTTACCTCATGCTGAAGTGCCTATTTAGCAAGATTGACTGATTTATTGTTGGGTAATATATTGTCAAATTTTATATAGGGCACCCAGTGAGGATCAAACTCACTACTCAGTAGTAATGGCCAACCAGACTAACCACACTAATGATTACGGCATACAAAGGTGCTTACTTAGTTAAGGTGGTTGATTTTATAACATGTCAACACTTGTTAAATTATTTGATGTTTAAATCAGAATGGGGCACCCGGTGAGGATCAAACTCACTACTCAGTGTGAATAGTCATCTAGACTAGCCTCACTAACCATCACTCCACACCAAGAAGGTTATTTAATTCGAATGGTTGATTTTACGAGTTCATTGTTAAGTTATTTAATGTTTAAATCTGAATGAGACATCCAGTGAGGATTTTTTTAATTTAGAGTTGTCCTTCTCTCAAACCAGTTGCCAGCCAAGACTATAGGATTTACTCTGTCCTGCTATTTTCCCTTACGTGGCTTATTTGTACGTAAGTGAATTTAACAAAATTGACTGGAATTCGAAATTGACTCTCTGCTTCCTCAATCCGTGGCGATATCCGTGACTATTTAATTATTACTTCAAAAATAGCAATGAAATTCTTACCTCACAGCTGACTACTAACACATCAGTAAAAAGTTTCTTTCCATGACACCAGAAAATCGTAACATTCGTGATTTTTACTTTGCTTTTGTCACTTGGATTATAGGACCAGCTGACCATCAACATTTGCGGATCACTTGTCTCTTTGACTGTCACATTTTTAACTGTTGGAGGTGCTGAAAAATATATTTTGATGATTACTTATTTCATATATATATATATATATATATATATATATATATATATATATATATATATATAATAATTTAGGTAACTCAAAAGAAACACGATAAAAATGAATTTTTAAAAATGAAAAATCTTTCTTGAAACTTTTGTTTTAGTTTTAATTTCAAGCTAATAGATTAGATTTAATATTTTCAATAAGCAAAATAATTTGCTGCATTTGAAAATGTTGTGGATTTCGAGATGAAATCCGGTCTCCAATGAATGACAAACGCAGGAATGAAATATAACAAATAAATGTATTTACACAATAATACAATGGGTAATACGGTTAGTAGATCCCGAAACGTGGTTAGTAGCAATAATAATATATATACACAGTCAGGTAAATCCAGTCTCGAAGTAGGACTTCCTTAGAGTCTACGTGCTTGCAACTGTGACTTCTACAAGCGGTTACCTCACACTATTACTCTACCTCTAACTCAATCACAATCTCCACCTCTCTACTCTGACTGACTCTGGGTATTTAACAGCAGCAGTTCAAGTACATACTGGTCGAGTCCACTTGTATGAAAAAGGGGTGGACCCCATAACAGAAAACTAATTTAAATTGACTGGAAGGAGTTTGTGCTTTAATCACTAAAAACCACTAATTTTTAGACATTTTTACCCATCTCAACACAATGAAAATCTCTTTATTAAAATAAATTTTCAACAATAAAATATACTTTTCTGAAAGCTTATTTGAGGAATATTAGCCTTTTTCAACTTTAATTAATTTGGGATAAATATTACTTTTCGTTTAAAATATTGCAGAAATGCATTTTTAACACGGATGTAGGTGTTTATTTAAGGTGTTGACAGATTAACTGACAATTGGAAATTGAACTAATTTTTTCTGCATCGGACATATCTGTAAAAATTACTTGAAGAATATAAAGTGAGCGACTTTTTTATATAATTTCTAACAACCTAGTAATGTTAAAAAATTAGGAAAATATTCTTTGTAATCTAATGTTTTATTGAATTTTTGAAACTTTGGTTTTAAATTTACTGTAGTTACCGCTTTTATTTTCTGATAATGTCATGTGTGGACGTCCGTATTCACAAAAATTGTCACGTTTATAGACGCACAAAAATATTCAAAATTCTTTTTAAAATGGGGGTTGCTGAATTAAAGTAAGGTTTTCTATTTCTAATTAGTAAATATAGTTTTTGCATAACAATATCACCTAAACCACACAAATTAAAATGGACTAAATTCGACAGACAGTCATTTATACGATTTTTATAAATATTTATAATCTGTAACAAATTTACTGTCCTAAACAGAGCATTTATTTTTATAAACTATGTCATATTTTCTATAAAATTTATGTCAGTTATAGTGTCAGTTTGTCCTTATTGAAAAATCGTGTGAAATTTAAATTTAAAATTCGAATATTTTTCAAAACTATTTATGGTGTCAGTTTGTCTCTTGCCAGGAGTCACTTCTGTAAATTGACACCAGAAACATATTGAAAAATAGCGTGAAATTTAAATTTAAAATTCGAATAGTTTTCACAACGGTTTATGGTGATTTCCCTTATCATAAGTCACTATGTCATTTGATTTTTTAAATTTAAAATTCGAAAATTTTCAAAATTTCCCTTGTCAGAGTCACCTTCTAAAATTTACACCAGAAACATCAGAAATTCAAATTAAAAATTCGAATATTTTTCAAAACTGTTTATGGTGACAGTTTGTCTTTTGTCAGGAGTCAACTTTTACAAATAGACGCTATAAACAGTTTGAAAAATAGTGTGAAATTTAAATTTATTTTCGTTTAATATTTTTCACCTTAAAACTATTTTGAAAATACGAATATTTTCAAACTGGTGTCATTTCCTCTTCTTTGACACCATAAACAGTATGAAAAATTGTCACTTTAAAATTTAAAAATTCGAATATTTTCCAAAAAATTGATCAGAATCACCTCAAATTGACTTCCAAAACATATAGTGTGAGTTTAAATTTAAAAATATTTTTTCAAACTGTTTATGGTGTCAAATTTAAAATTCGAATAAACAGTTTTTACTGTGAAATTTGATTTAAATTCAACGGTTTATTTTTATGGTGAAAAATTTGTCCTTGACACCATAAACTGTTTGAAAAATAGTTTTAAACTTAAAATTCTCATATTTTCAAACCTGTTTAACAGCCTTGTCAAGAGTTAACCCTAACTAACCCCATAAACATATTGAAAAATCCTGTGAAATTTAAATTTAAAATTCATATATATTATGGTTTATTTGTCCCTATATATTTACAAACTATAAATATAAAAATATGTTTTTTTTAAATTTTTGGAAATGTTCATTAACTAAAATCTTTAATTGCCATTGTACGAAAATTTTGGCATGAAAAAAATTGAGCGCTATTTTTGTCATTTATTTATATAAATCTATATTGTGCGCTTTTGGATTATACCAACGATTACTACCTATATATATAAAAATATATAATATATATATATATATATATATATATATATATATATATATTTTAAATTTATTGGATATTTATATATAAAAAAAATATTAAAATAATATTAAATATTGAGCGTTAATGATATTATATGAAAAGATTACTTCAATCTTAAATATCAATTTTTATCCCGCCATCGATATAGTTAAATGGGAAATTATAAAAATAAGTACCCCCATATAATACTACCAATAGGAACTGTACACTCTGTTTAGAAGAAAAATATAGCAATATTAACTTTTAATAATCAAATTAGATTATTAAAGAAGAAGAATGATATGATGGGTCAATGCCGACATATTAACAAATATTGCTTTAATAATAACAATAAATTAATTTAAAATAATAATTAATATATTATAATTAATAATAAAAATTAACAAATGTTACAATTTAATTAATAATATGACATAACTTTCATATGAACCATAAAAAAATTAATTTCTAAGGAAAATATTACAACTGGAAAAAAAAAACAAAATGAAAGATTTAAAACTGAACAAAAGCAAAATTTCATGAACATGCGCAAAACGGAGTCAAAAGCAGAACAAAAAAGACGCGGAACAAAGTGAAAGTAAAAAAAAAATTGGAAATACCGTTTAAAACTAAAACCCCGGAAGACTGGGAATTTTAGCCAGAAATTTAACAAGAACATCGATATCGGGATAAAAATTAATATTCAAAAGTTAAGTAATCTTTTCATGTATATATAAGTGGCAAAATTGTTTTTTCTTCTTACATGATTCATCTTGATTGAAAATGAAGGCCGAGTAAGGTGAATAGCCTATATCTGTGTTTGCCCGAATACAAACAGATTTCATTGGCAGTGTTGGATATTTCATCTGCAGGCTACACTTCTTCTCATCGACGATCTTTGTATTGTTATAGATATTTTCCAGATGTATACAGTAGGAAATTTCATAAAATTTAGTCCTTGCCAAACTCCCTTGGATTGGCTGAAAAAAAGTAAATAAACATAAAAAGAATAGAAAATAATTAATAGGTCATCCAATAATATTTTAAAACCATAGCGTTCTTTACTAAAGGCCAAGTCATAGTGCTACTCTCGCCAGAACTGGAGGCTTATCTCAAATCTTGTCGTTCTTTTGTGAGCGAAAATTTAAAATTTCAGTTTGGGTTTGCTGCTATAGTTGGCTAAAGAATTACTAAAGGGACTTGGCCTTTAGTAAGGAAAGACATGTTTAAAATGCTACCAGTTAAATTAGTTCTAAGTGTTTCGTATATCTTGCAGCATTTGAGTAAAGATGTTTAATAGATTTTCAAAAAAGAGTTAAAACTTCAAACATAAAATCATGAGGAAATACATGTATACAACCATTTTGAGTCAATATATAATAACCTAAAAATACAATTACTTAAACGGTGTTAATAGATAAGAACCCCCCAGCTATGAGTTAAATAGTAGTACAGACTGAGCTCTTCAGCATTTCTTGGCAACCAGTCTAGGAGAAAGATATGAAAATCTAAACCGAATACATGAAATTCGTTAAAGTGGGAACATGTGACCGTCTAAAGCAGTGGTTCTCAACCTTTTTCTATTCATGGCTCCCTTTTGATCGTTGATTTTGATGCCCTCCCCTAGCCGTTTACTTTAACAAAAGCTCATTTTTTTCGGAAGAAATAAGAAGTGATATTTCTTCATATAAATTTCAAAACAGCTTATTTTAAAAATAAACTTTTATTTCGGTCAAAAAAAATTTCTGCACATAAATGTAGACACAAATTTAAAAATTTCTGCAAAATAAAAATGTTCTGCACATAATTTATACGTAAATGCACTCTCGTAACATGAAAGACACTTAAAAATTATTTTATTACATAATTCGAGTTTATTAGAACTAAAATATAGGGGTCAACAAGAGTAGCAGTGTGGCTCTTTCATTGAACTGGTAGCCACCCCCCATACTATAACTTCCTATTAAAGATTAATTTCATAACACAGACTTGTTAATTCGTTGAAGTATTCTCTCTACATAATGCTTAGGCTATTGTCGTAACGCCTGTATACTTAGTATGAAGACTGACTCCAATACGACTGATATTTACTCAGTCCCCCACTGAAATGAATTGTGACACAAGGTCAGGATTATTGTAGAGGACCTGAGCATTTTCATCCGGCCCATTGGTAAAAATTTACCCAGCCCCCGCGAAAACAGGGACGGGTACATTACTGTTTTTCTTAGCCGAGTCTCTATCCGAAGACAGAGCTCCTACTGAGTTACCCTCTGCCCGAAGACATGTTTTGTTATCCTCTGATCGATGACAGAGGTATTGATTGTCGCAAGCCTGGCAGCAAGCTGCCTGACTCCGATACGACTATTATTTACCTTCTCCCCGCTGAAACGAGATGCGATACAATTGGTCAAAATTTACCCAGTCCCCACAAAAGCAGGCTCGGGTACATTACTTGTCTGTTTTTCTTAGCCGAGTCTCTATCCGAAGACAGAGACCTGATTGAGTTACCCTATGCCCGAAGACAAAGGTCTTGTCTTGTCTTGTCTTGTCTTGTCGCACGTCTGGAACTGATTACAATGCACCTACCTAGTCACGCCAAGGCAAACCTTCACGGCAAGAACACGCCATGTCATTTACATAAAAGCAAACCGCCCACATTCCCGCGAACCTCTGCCCTGTGGAATCGTCTCTGAACAGGATGTTTTCCGGATCACTACAATCTTACCCTATTCGAGGTTAGAATTAACTGTTATCTTCCAATCCTATACACACAGATGGCCTCCTAACGTAACCCTCTACCTCTAACACTAAGAAATCTAGCGTTGCGGCAACGCACGCTCCAAAACATATATTTATCTGTCAATAAATAGCATAATTAAAAAAAAATCTTTTGGTCAACACATATTTCGTCTTTGATCCGAAGACGGGATTAGGATGGCCAAGGATGCATTCCAAAATCTAGGCAGAATACTGCGAGACAGGAGGATTTCTTTGGTGACAAAGAAAAGAGTACTGAGATGCTACGCGACATCCGTCCTCCTATACGGCAGCGAATGTTGGACGGTTTCCTCAAAGATGAAGAAGAGATTCGAGACGGCGGAGGTATGATTCTACAGAAGGGTGCTAAGGTTATCATGGAGCGAGCGTGTGAGCAAAGTTGAGGTCTTGGCGAGGATGCAAACAAGAAGAAAGCTTATACTTAACATAAGGAAAAGGCAGATGAAAATTCTGGGACACATGAGAAAGGAGGGTTTGGAGAATCTGATACTCACAGGTCGAATAGAGGGAAAAAGAGACAAGGGAAAGAAACGCATGACATACCTGGTGGACTTAAGCAAGTGGATGGCAGAACGTGGTCTGGGGAGTGGGCAGAAGCACGAAACTTATTGATAGCCACAAGGGATAGGAGAAGTGGAGAGCCATGATCCCCTACGTCTTGAAACGACACGGGACATAGAAAGAAAAAGTAGTATGACTATGCATGGAAAAAAATTGCGCTCTGATGATGACAATTTGAAATTTTTGCAATTACTCGACATGTGTCTTTCATCTGACAACAACTCGAATATAAGGATCTTATTATTCAAGGAATTGAGTGTAAGTTAATGTCTCATTAAGTCTCGTTAGCGAAGTGATTTCGCCATTAATCATATTAACATTGCTATTTAATTCTTTGTATAAATTGTTTCTTTATGATATAAAATATAAGCTGCACACTAATATATATATATATATATATATATATATATATATATATATATATATATATATATATTTAAAATATAATTCCAACAACGCTACATAAGAAGTCTCATGTTTCAAAACAAGAGCCGAAAACTTCAATATAATTATTTGAATTAAATTGAATTAAAGTAAGCTCTGTTCCATCTTCAAGCGAATTTTTTTTTTTTTAAATTTCGCTTGAATTTTCTCCATAGTTTGTTTACATTTATTTTGCGTTCAAATTTATTTTCTTTTAGAATTATCATTCTTTACGATCCCTTTACATAAAGTCACTCTTAAAAGACATTAGTAAACCTGAACTGTACAATATATCGAACACGCCATAGTACACGTGCTAGAAAAAGTAAAAAAAAAAAAAAAGGAACATGAGCAACGTACCGTGCCCCGATTAAGTTTTAATTACGGCTTAATTAGACGATATCAATTGCAATTGTGGTGAAAAGCGTAATTAAAGTTAAACCTTTAATAAAGAATTGTTTTTTTTTTTTAAACCTTTCACTCTGTTCGATATTTAGATTTAACTTTAAATGAGTTATTTATTTATTTATTTATTAATCGACTGTTATTACAGTGGTTACTACCTGTTACTTCAGGTTGTTTATGATTCACCGAGACGGACGGACGGACGGACGGACGGACATACGTACACTGCGCTTTATTTATATAGATAATTATAGCTGAAAAAAGAATTTGAACTTTTATCTCGTACAAAAAGAATTTTACGTCAAATGAAACTATGAAATTTCAACTTACTTTCCAGTAGATCGAGAGGCATGCTTCATTAGTGTGAAGACACCTATGCCTTAAGTAGCTCCCTTGCGTAATGACAGGTCCAGATTTCAAGGCTAGAAAAGATATTCAAAACTTACACCATAAAATTTTTCTCCCCGGAATCGATCCTTCAAATTTACAAATCAACCATTCACCTTGCATGGAGTATTGCTGCCATATATGTTCTGGAGCCCCTACTGTTTGCCTCAGGGTTCTTGATAAGATCCAGAGACGGATATGCAATATTATTGGCCGCGATCTGGCATCTCGTCTGCAGTCGCTCTCTCACAGACGCGCCGTCGCCTCTCTCTGTCTTTTCTACAAATATTTTCATGGTAATTGCTCCGATGAGCTGCTTTCGCTGGTTCCCAGACTTTATGAATGCAAGCGCCCTACGAGGCTGGCATCCCGCTCTCACCCTTTCACTGTTGAAACTGTTAAATGTAGCCGTCTCTTCTACTCCAATTGCTTCATATCTCGCATCTCTCGCCTGTGGAACTCCCTTCCCTATTCCTGTTTCCCTGAATCTCCAACTATTCAAATGTAATGTCAATCGACATCGCCAGTTGCCTTGATCTACGCACTATCCTTTTCCTCATCCTTTCCTGTATCACTCCTCCCTGCTCTCGCTCCAAATCCTCTATAACCCCTTGCGTGCTAGTGGCTTCCCGCCTTGCTAAGGGTGAAATGCTTAAAAAAAGAAAGAAAGAAAAAAGAAAAGAAGGTTGCCAACTCTCCAACAAAATGCAGGATTGTCCCACAGTTTGTTGCTGAAGGGTGTGTTCTGCATTAAATAATGCGGAACGTGCTTTTTTCCCGTGTTTTGAGAACCGATGTTTCTTTTTAAAAGTTACACGTAAATTTTTTTTTTTTCTTAACACTGCATTATTCACTACTTTCAATCCCATTGCATTGTTTCTCAAGACACTATTTAATTTCAGTCATAGACATTTTCTGTTGCCATAGAAGGTTTTGACAACACAACTTAAAAAATCAAACACGCTATCATTCATTCATCTGAGTCACTTGCAGACAAAATCACCTCCAGAATATTAAAAGTTAAAGATGTACTTAATAAACACAAACAGTTGGAATACTTGTGAAATCTTGATTGACCGTTTATTCATCACACTAAATCTTTTTTTATAAGAAAGGTGAATATAAAATAATTATAAACTAGATTTTAAGCCGTAAAAATTTCACGGTTTTCCTATTTGAATTTTCTGATGACATTTAATTCTTAAGTTAATGAGTGAATAAGCTCACGGTGAGTCCAACGAAAATAAAATATCCGTATAAATTCCCCTATCGCATCGTTAAATATTTGAGCTTAACAACTTTAACAAAATATTGCATTAGCAATCATAAAAATATGAATGCTGGTCGTTATTTTAAGAAGTAAGGGGGTACAAATGAAAAGATTTGAAATCGACAACTTTTCCATTTTACTGAAATAACTTTAAATATTTCTATCTTCCTTCCTTTCTTTCTTCCTTTCATTTTCTCACGGAAATCAGGTAGAGTCTCTGATATGTCTTTTCCGTCTTTTGCTAAAACATCCATTAAACACTTCTATATTTCCTTCTTTCTTTCTTTGATTTTCTCATTGAAACCAATTAGTGTTTTCCCTTCTTTCCACGCAATCAAAACGGAATAGTCAATTATTTATGTGATTGGCAGGGCGTAGCGGTCGTGCGAACTAACGAACGGACAAGCACAATTATAATAAGATAATATGATATATTATAATAGTATATACTAAATTTGTTCATTGCTCTTTCTCTTGAGGGAAAAATAGTAAAAAATATATAAGAAAATTAAAGGATTTATAAAAAAGTATAGATTAAAAATACATAAATATTATAATAGTCTCGGCTTGTTTATATATGCTTTTGAGAGAAGTATTTTGAAAAAAAAAAAATAAAAAGCCAAACTGTTAGTAAAAAAAATTTATGTGAAAAATTTGTTCATTTAAATCTTCTAAAAAAATGGCTTGCTAAGAACCAGTCGAAAATAATTCAGTCAAAAACGTCAGTTTGTATGTTTTGAACCTTTTTAAAAACGCTATTTGCATTATACCATCTCGTGTTTTTTTTTTCGATTATTATTGAAAGTTTGTTGAATAATATATATCTTTTTATGAGTTAATAATTCTATATTTTGAATTAGTTATCTTGCCTTTAGGCAGACAAAACGAAATTTTTGTGAAAGCTATTTCGTAAAACATTTATTTTGTTCATTGTTTTTGCTATGCCAGTGTAATAAATATCTGTTCCTTTTAAATTTCCCATCGGAGTCACGAGCCTTGTTTGTTTGCGTATATGCCTTATTCAATATTTAGGATAAACTAGGCTAATATAATTCTCAACCTCGAGTGGCCCCCGGGTCCTGTAAAGGGGGATCTTTACTGTAAAAAAAAAAAAAAAAAATGACTTGCATGAATAAAACTGGCGCACGTAAGACATCAAGCAAGTAAACCTTCCCAAACTTTAAAACTGAGAGAAAGTTGTGGAAAAATTTAGGAGTTAGGAAGAGCACACCTAAAAGAGATATACAGTGTAACCCGGATATAAGAGAGTTGTCGGGACCGGAGAAGAAGTCTATTATATCCGGGTTTGGTCTATTTTATATACATTAAACACAGGCTCTAATTTGGGACCAGAGAAAATCTCTCTTATATCCGGGTTTCTCTTATATCCGGGTCTCTTATATCCAGGTTATATCCGGGTCAGTCTTATATCTACTTCAAATTAGGATGTCGTTCTGGTACATTTTATTCTAGTTTAAAAAACCCGGATATAAGAAAGACCCGATACTCTAAACAAAATTAAACCCCCTGGATAAGATGTCATTTTCTGGTCCCATTCTATAAAAATCTATACATATAGACCAAACCCGAATATAAGAAAACCCGGATATAAGAGAGATTTTCTCTGGTCCCCAAATTAGAGCCTGTGCTAATGAATACATATAGACCAAACTCGGATATGAGAGAAACCCGGATATAAGAGACTTCTTCTCCGGTCCCGACAACTCTCTTATATCCGGGTTACACTGTAATTATTTTATATTCACTTTTCTTAAAAGATTTACTGGGATGGATGAATAGTCATTCAATATTCCAAAACTATTCCAATTGTTTGTGTTTATTAAGTATATCTTATCTTTCAATATTTTGGAGGTGATTTTGTTTGCAAAGCAAAACAAAAACTTTATCTTGCCACTACAAGTGACTCTGATAAATAAATAATAGCGTGTTTGTTTTTTAGCTGGGTGGGAACGCTAAAAAAGGAAATGATCTGTGCAGTGTTTTAAAACACGGTTCCAGTTAACAAAACAAATATAAGAGGAGACAATAATGAACGCTGCCGTCAAAAAAAAAAAAAAAAATGTCATGAACAATTCCAACCTATCTGCATTTAATATCTTTTATGGTTGACTCACAAGTGAGTAAGTGCAATAAGTAATTACCTTCAGAACAGCCTAAATGAATTTTTGATGAGTTGGCTACCATTGAATCTTAGTTCTGCGTTGGGTAGATAATTTATAGCAGTGCAATAGTTCTGCGTTGGGTAGATTAATAAACTAATTTTACAACCAGTTGCAATTGAATCTTAGTTCTGCGTTGGGTAGATAATTTATAGCAGTGCAATAGATAATTACTTTCAGAATAGACTAATAGAAAAGTTAATAAACTAATTTTACAAACCAGTTGGCTACCATTGAATCTTAGTTCTGCGTTGGGTAGATAATTTATAGCAGTGCAATAGATAATTACTTTCAGAATAGACTAATAGAAAAGTTAATAAACTAATTTTACAACCAGTTGGCTACCATTGAATCTTAGTTCTGCGTTGGGTAGATAATTTATAGCAGTGCAATAGATAATTACTTTCAGAATAGACTAATAGAAAAGTTAATAAACTAATTTTACAACCAGTTGGCTACCATTGAATCTTAGTTCTGCGTTGGGTAGATAATTTATAGCAGTGCAATAGGTAATTACTTTCAGAATAGACTAATAGACGAGATAATGAACTAAATTTACACCCACTCTGTCATGCCGGCTTTTATATTCAGTGGGTGCAATACCGTGAAACCTGATACAACATGGTCAATTGTTTCTGGATATTTATCACAGAATTTACATTTTGGGCTAACACAATTTTTCAGTATGTGTGGTTGGCAATTTCTATTGCACTATTGTATGATATAAACAATATTTTCCATGTTATTGAACGCTGAATTCTGTCATTTTGATAAACAATAGAAAGATAGACATGTGTTTGCTTTGCACCATATTCAATAAGGTAGACATCAGCTTGGTTTTTGTGAGAGTCAAAAACGCAGACGCGTATTTGAGTTGCACTAGAGTCAAAAAGGTAGACGGGGGTTTAGCTTGAATGAGAGTCAAACTGATAGACAAAATACACAAAATTATACTCATGAGTACAGCCCACACGTTACGAAGGGCTTTATCTATGTAAAATATATACGATTTTCTTTTTCAAAACTATACAGTGGATAATGTCATGACGCCATTTCCGGAAAGAAATGCGTATACACCAGAAATCAAGGAAAATAAAACAATGATAATAGTAAATAATTGGCCCTGCTCTGGCATCTCGTCTCCAGTCACTTTCTC
This sequence comes from Acanthosepion pharaonis, assembly GCA_903632075.3. Classification (NCBI taxonomy): domain Eukaryota; kingdom Metazoa; phylum Mollusca; class Cephalopoda; order Sepiida; family Sepiidae; genus Acanthosepion; species Acanthosepion pharaonis. Next base: position 83,552 of record CAHIKZ030004896.1, on the reverse strand, counting down.
ACAGACGCGCCGTCGCCTCTCTCTGTCTGTTTTACAAATACTTTCATGGCAATTGCTCCGAGGGAGCTGCATTCGCTGGTTCCCAGACTTCATGAGTTCAAGCGCCCTACCAGGCTGGCATCCCGCTCTCACCCCTTCACTGTCAGAAACTCCCTAAATGTAGCTGTCTCTTCTACTCTAATAGCTTCATGTCTCGCACCTCTCGCCTGTGGAACTCCTTCCCTATTCCAGTTTCCCTGAGGCTATAATCTCCAGCTATTCAAATGTAATATCAATCGACATCCCCAGTTGCCTTGATCTATCCACTATCTTTCTCCTCATCCTTTCTTCTATCACTTCTATCTTGCTCCAAATTTTCTGTAACCCCTTGCGTCCTAGTGGCTTCTCGCCTTGCTTGGGGTGAAACGCTTAAAAAAAAAATTGTTTGAACTCCGAGGAGATATGTGTCTTTTGAGGCCTTGTAGAAACGTAAAATAAAATGTATAATGAATTTAATGTACATATTTCAGCGTAAATTCTTTTTTTTTCCTTAATGAATTTTAACATTATTTTTTTTCAATGAATTTTTTCTGTAATTATTTATCGCCTTGTTTTTAATAATTTTAATTTTTGTCGTAATTTTGTGTCTATTTTATTTCATTTTCAGAAATATACTGCAACGTAAACATAACTCAACGTAAATATCCAACTGATTTTATTTTAATGTGACTATAAATTATAATTTATTTAAATTCTTACTTAAAAAAAGAAGAAATAACCTATTGAAAGCAATTTATTTCTTGATGCATATGTATGTATTGTTTCTCATTACCGCAAATTATATTTTAAAAGACATCTTAAGTTATTAATTATACCATTCAAAAGTGACAGATGGGTTATTTAATGCCATTGTTTCAAGGTTTTCCTTTATTTTAATCAGTTTATCTTAACGGCGTCTTTGAATTACAAAATTGCATCACTTCGTAGCAACCATTGAAGCAAATTGCTAAAAGTTACACGACTGATACTGCTGACAGGAAGAAGAAATGAATCAGAATAATAATAATAATAATAATAATACTTATTATAAAACTCAGGTTGTGTGTGTGTGTGTGTGTGTGTTCGTTTATATATTTGATCGGATTCCCTACATTTTTCAACCGATTTCAACAAAACTTCACAGGACTACGTAAAATTACCTTGCGGTGGTTCTGACATCGCCAAAAATAGGAAAAACACAATTGTTTTTGCACAAAATCAATTTGAAAACACGATTAAGAGGCATCACTGTCGCCAGAACGAAGGGGGACAACTCATATCGAGTTATACGTATTATAAAACCCAGGTTCTTTTGTGTGTGTGTGTGTGTGTGTGTGTGTGTGTGTGTGTGTGTGTGTGTGTGTGTGTGTGTGTGTTCGTTTATATATGGGATCGGATTTCCTACATTTTTCAACAGATTTCAACAAAACTTCACTTTTTTTTTGGCAGGTAGTGTTTCTTATTGTCTTTTTACTTTTCTTTATTTTTTACATTCAGAATGTTTTAAAAATTCCATTTACAAGACAACTGTTTATAATAAAATTCTATTCAATCGGTAGACTCATAACGATTGAAAACAATGTTTTTGTTTGAGTTTGGGTTTGCCCAATTTGTAAAAAAAAAATCAACAAAAAAAAAAATCAACAAAAAAAAAAAAAAACTAATTAAGACATGCGTGTCCGTCAACCTTAAACAATAATCTTTGTCAATTTTATTTTTCAGTCTTTATGATGGTCGATACTTGATCTATCTCTTACTGTTACACCCCCGGGCAACGCCGGGCTCTTCTGCTAGTAATAATAATAATAATTGTAGTAATAGTAATGTTATATTTGCATATTTGTGTATATGTATATGTATGATTGTGAAATTGTATATGTGTGTATGTATGTACGTACATTGATTAGTATGAAACTGCAAATGAAATTTGAGATTAATAATATTTTAATTTTAGAGACATGTTTGTTGATATGTAATCGGAACCTATTAATTTTTGACATTGATTCTAATTTTTTTACCTAATTTGGGCAGAGCATTGGACAGTTTTTAGACTCTTATTACTGACTAGACTAGCCGTGACCAGTTGGGTCACTGAAGCTTCAGGTTATAAAACACTGAAATTGATTTCAACATTGAAAGGAAAAAAAGGGAAAAGAATGAAATTATCTGTTGAAGAAGTTGAAATAAAAATACTTATAAACAACTCGTATTTTTTATTTTTTTTAAAATCAGATTAACTTAAAAATATTTTTTTAATATGCCAAGAAATATTTTAAATCATATTCACTTGAAAATGTTTTTTTTTAAAAATATAGCAATTTTTTAATTTTTTTGTTTTTTTTGTTTTAATATAAAAATATTGTTTGTTTAATCACGCAGTCATAGAGAGATGGAGAGAGAGTGGTGTCAAGAAAGTTAAATCATTATTTCCCCGACGCCCGACACCCGACGTACATATGATTCACAGACAAGATGAGGCATGTCAAACTCAGGACATATGGAGGGACGCACCTGCTTACAGTCTTACATTTCTAATCACAACTAGTAGTAACTAAACTTTAAATACAAAATACTTACAATACAATGGTAGTACACTAAGTACAGTTTAGTCATTTTTTATATTGTCCTGATGACTGATGTCGCTTTAGACAAACTATTCTCAATATAACAGGTTGGAATGTCTGTGTTCATCACACTTTGATCAAAGATAAGAAATGTTCACCAGTTAATCTTGTTCTGTGATACGTTTTTGTGGGCTTCATAAAGGAAAATAATTACTCACAGACATATGTGATGGTGGTGATGGCGGGGTGTGGGGGGTTGATGGAGTTGGTGGTGATGGTGGTCGTGGTGGTGATGAGTGTTGTGATACTGACTTTTGTATATAATTCTGCAGTATGGCAATCTCCTTTTTTTGCGTAGATGGTACCAAAAGTACGAAGTGACCTTACACATTTCATATAAACGTGTGTATGTGCGTATATGTTTATATATATATACTAGCGATAGAGCCACACACGTTGCCACACATGTAACAATGAGAGATAGATCAAGTATCGACCATCATAAAGGATGAAAAAAGATTATTGTTTAAGGTTGACGGACACGCATGTCTTAATTATTTTTTTTTTTTTTTTTTTAATTATTGGTCAAACCCAAACTGAAACAAAACCATTGTTTTCAATCGTTATAGGTCTACCGATTGAATAGAATTTTATTATAAACAATTGTCTTGTAAATGGAATTTTTAAAGCATTCTGCATTTAAAAATAAAGAAAAAGTGTGCAAGACAATAAAAATACTACCTGCCCCCAAAAAAAAGTGAAGTTTTGTTGAAATCGGTTGAAAAATGTAGAAAATCCGATCTCATATATAAACACACACACACACACACACACACAGCACACACACACACACACAAACACAAAACCTTGGTTTTTATAATAAGTATAACTCGATATGAGTTGTCCCTTTCATTCTTGTGATGCCTCTTAATCATGTTTTCAAATTGATTTTGTGCAAAAACAATTGTGTTTTTTCCAATTTTTGGCGCTGTTAGGACCACTGCAAGGTAATTTTACGTAGTCTTGTGAAGTTTTGTTGAAATCGGTTGAAAAATGTAGGGAAATCCGATCCAATATATAAACGTACAGACACACACACACACACAATCTGCTTTTTTATAATAAGTAATATATATATATATATATATATATATATATATATATATATATATATAAAAGAACATAGAAGTCAACACTTAGAGGCGACAGTCTGTTTCATGCTATATGCAATCGTCAGGCCACATATGCTGTTATTTTTCTCGGCTATTTATATATATACGGATTAGTGGTGCATTGTGGGTATTCTATTATGGCGGTTATTTTACCGGAAGTCGTTTGTTTATTTATTTGGGTCAAATTATATTGCTCGTTTTTATTTTTTGTTTCTTATTTTATTTATTTATTTATTTATTTATTTATTAACGGAGTAAAAATTTGCTTATATCAATTATTTAACAGTTTTGTTTGGTTTGAGAATTTAATTAAAGCTATTTGTTCAATTTTGGGGTTGGTTGTTGTAGTTCATTCTAACTATTATTTTGGCGGGAACAGTTTTTAATTTAGATTGGTTTGTCTATTTATTTACTTAGATGAATTTAGGTCAATTTATTTTACTTGTATATTTTCTCTTTTCGGTTTTAAGCAACATAGTATTTATTTATTTTTTATTTCTATTTTTTTATTAGTGTATTTATTTGTTTTTTTTTATTTTTTTTTTTTTTTTTTTTAGGTTACGTAGTAAAATTTGTTTTCATGCCTGCATTTTGAGATGAGTTCGGATCTTTTTTTTAATAATTTATTTCGGTCGGGAAAAGTAATGATAGCTATTTATTCCTCAAGCAAAGTTTGCAAGTTTTTGATTGGTTGTTGTAGGCTGATGACTTTTTCCTTATCTTCCAAGATATTTTTGGTGTGATGTTTTTTATATATATATATATATATATATATATATATATATATGTGTGTGTGTTGTGTGTGTTTGTGTTTGTGTTGTAATATATTTTCTGTTTATACATTATTACTATAGATACAGTTATTTAAGTAAATGCTTTGTTTATAATAAACAGTATTGATTACATTTATCTGCCTGAATATATATATATATATATATATATATATAAATTCCACACCTGAATGTTGCATTAACTGTATGAAGTCTATTCCAAATATTGAGCAGTATAGTAAAAATCTATTAATTCTAAATTTAAATCTTCTTAACCAATGGGCTCCAGGAATAAACTATTCCAAGTAGTGAACTTTTACAGATTATATTGACTTTATCAAATTACTATTATATATATTTTTAATGGAACAAAAACAGTTCGATTACTCAATGAAAAATATTCCTATATTCAATGTACAGAAATATAAAATTAAAATAGACCGTTTCATAAAAAGAATAAGATGGAAAGTATTTTACTTGCTTAATAATAACAATAATAAATTCGGATTTTCCTCAATTAGATATCTACCACAGCAAAAAGACATTATTGATTTCGAAAATTATTTAATAAATATTGTAAATAAAATCGAAACAAGAAAAAACAACAATAAATTTCAAAAACAATTAATAAATGATATAAAATCAATTTATTTTAAATAAATCAAATAAACTATTTATTCAAGCAGAAGAATCAAGAACAATCTATAAATTTTTTTTATTAGTTTTTTTTATATTCCATAAGTTCTGCCAAATATAAAAATTGATAATTACGGATAAATAGTATTTTTTCAAAAACAACATTTTTTTTTTTTATGTTTATACGTTCTTTTTACAGATATTTAAGAAAATGCCTTTTATAATAAACAGTCCGAGTCCGAAAATTGTCATAAAAAATATGTTTCCTTTGACAGGAATCGAACCTGTATCCTATATGGAACCGTCATATAGCCTGACGTGCTTTTACCGATTTCGCCACAGAGGAGCATTTCGGTTAGCAAGATCGATATTACTGGGTTTTTTTTTTATTTTCTATGATTTTCTCATGTACATTCATATCTGCTCGATGCGTATCCAAATGTAAACAATTGACGCCACACATTATGAAATGGACAAAGTCCGACAATTATTTTAAGACATTTTTTATGTTTATAAGTTCTTTTTATAGAATAAAAATAATTAAAATAATTTAAAATAAATTTTAAAATAATTGTCGGACTTTGTCCATTTTATAATGTGTGACGAATAATTGTCGGACTTGTCCATTTTATAATGTGTGACGTCATTTGCTTACATTTGAATCCAGGATACGCATCGATCAGACATGAATCTACGTGAGAAAATCACCATATGTTAATTACCATATGTTGCACTACAAACGTAGGTATATGTGTAGTTATTAATATGTAATATGTACACACACAGATATATATATATATATATATATATATATATATATATATATATATATACACACACAGAGTGGGAAATAAAATCACAATACAGTTTCTTTTAATAAAAAAGCAAAGCAGTGAAGTAGGTGGCTTGCAGTTCGAACAATATCGGTAATTAATTCAGTATAGTTTACCATTGCATTTTATTGTTATTAACCAGAATAAACCAGAACCATTTTAATAATAAATTTCTGGGCTGTTAATTTGGGCTTTGTCTTAATTGTTATTGTATGTAATTGTATAGTGGCTTTATTGTCACCACATATATATATATATATATATATATATATATATATATATATATATATAGATAGATAGATAGATAGATAGATAGATAGATAGATAGATAGATAGATAGAGATAGAGATATAGATAATAATTTTAGTGGTAAATATATACATACATATGCAAAATATATAAATATATATACATACATGCATACACATACATATATATTTTATCAAAAAAATTCAAGAGGATAGAATCCAGATAGAACTCAATGTCAGGACAGAGTAAGGATATAATAAAAAGGCTTAAACACTAATATTCCATGGTCATAATTTATTCCATTGGAATCGTAAATACGATCCAATTCATCAGACCTACAAATTCAAAAAAAGAAAACAGAAAAACAACTCCGGAAATAAAAAAATAAAATTTAGAGAGAATGTAAGTATGAGAGTGTGGTACGAATGTTAGAGTTATAGAGAGGGTAACAGACGAGAAAGGTGGGGGGGTTAAAATTTAACAGAGATAAGTTTTAGAGGGGGGAGTCAAAGACGGTTTTAGTGAGAGAAATATGAATGTTGTCGGATGTCTAATACATTAAAGATGTAACCGGAAAGGATACATTTTGTGGTGACATACACACACAATAGACGATCTAATCTTAAAGATCAGAAGAAGAGGGAGGGAGAGGAAAAGAAAAGAAAAAGGGGTGGGGGAGAGAGATGGGGTGGGGAAACTAAAATTGAAGGACATTTACTGAAAGGGGCGCTGTGTAATTAAGGAAATTTGACAAAATTAATATCGTCTACAGGTTACAAATCAAATATAAACATTTAAAAAATAAATATAACGATTATCTAATCTAGCAAGGACCTATATTTCTATGCTCAAAAACACATGCGTATGTACACATACACAATAACATATACACGTACATACATACATAAATGAAAGGGAGTTCTAAAGGCGGGAAGTGCACGAAAAGAAACTGTTGAAGTTGAAGTGGCGGTTGAATTTTGGTATTTCAATAGTAAACGGGTAGGACCTAGATGACAATCTAGTAGCAAGCTTAAATTCATATAGTCGAGATACCAGCGGAAAAAATCTCATCAGAGCAGTAGCCATGAAAATATTTGTAGAAAAGTTAAAGGGAAGCCACATCACGTCTGTGAGAAAGTGACTGAAGTCGAGATGCTAAGTCAGAATCGATTACATTCCAGATCCTTCTTTCAATTTTGTCAAAAACCTCGAGGTGAATGGCAGGAGTACCAGACCAGATATAACATCAGTATTCAATGCACGGACGAATGGTAGATATGTTAGTGTACAAGATGGACTCTAACGAGAAAAAATATTTTATCTGATATCTATAAAATCAAATCCTGGTGTCAAACGTTATCTTATCAGCCATGGGTACCAAAACAATATGGAAGGCATCACAATGCGATGGGCAGCTCTTATAATAAGCAGTGACAATCACCATATATATATATATATATATATATATATATATATATATATATATTGATCTGGGAATTTAACTATATTGTCGACATGGGAAAAGAATACCTTACTGTAAAGGTAATTTACATTAACCAGAAAAAAAAAGGCTTTTTAAATTTGGATTTTTTAATGTAACTATAACAACAAAAACATTTCGATTTCATTTTTGCCTTGAAAATGTCGGAAGACGAAACGCGTCGGCAAAATCTAAGATTTTTTTCTAATTGTCATTTTATACCAATCTGTCTTGTCCACAGAATTGATCTGGGAATTTAACTATATACAGTGTAACCCGGATATAAGAGAGTGGTCGGGACCGGAGAAGAAGTCTCTTATATCCGGGTTTCTCTTATATCCGGGTTTGGTCTATTTTATATACATTAACACAGGCTCTAATTTGGGACCAGAGAAAATCTCTCTTATATCCGGGTTTCTCTTATATCCGGGTCTCTTATATCCGGGTTACACTGTATATATATATATATATATATATATGTATATACATACCTGAATGATTGGTTGTCACATGTAGACATTTTTCTTTACTCCAATATGGTGAGTTTACTAGTTTCCATTTAATCCAAATTATGTACATAGTTGAAGGAGATAATTCATCTAAATAAATATCGTTGCTCTTACTGTGTTTCTGCAAAATAAAATGAAAATTTAGCTATATTTTGTCATAGAAACTACTTAAATAAGTTGGTCCGCATGTAAAATAAATACCGTATATGTCCGCGTAAAAGACGACCTTTAAATCCCCCAAATCACCGTTTAAAATTGGGGGGTGGGGGCGTCTTATACAACAAACAAAAACTTTGAATTCTGAGTGGTGTTTGTTGATAGACTAACCTCGGACTCGGCGCGATAAGCAATAACGTAAATGAAAAGATTCACATTATCAAATAAATTGAAAATAAAAGTTATAAAACCATTTCTACCTTATGTATTACTTGCATAACTTAATAGTAAATTGCCTATTCGAAGAATAATTCCATATCAATGAAATCAACTTGTATTAATGCAAGCTCAGCAGAGAAAATGTAAAGATTGTGTTATGATTGTGTTCACAGCAACCTTTATCTTTCGTTAAACTGAATAAATCATGGTAATGGTAGTTACGGCATTAATAACATTTAGGATAACATAATATTTATTTCTCATGAGAAATTCATTATCATTTTGGTGTTAAATGATAACAGAATTTGGGATTAAAGAAGAAGAAGAAGAAGAAGAAGAAGAAGAAAAGGAGGAATAATAATAATAATAATAATAAGTATTCGCAAGAGATCACGTGATGAAACGTAAACAAAACAATGGTTTCCCTTTGTGTAGGAAAAACATGATATAGAATCGGTTTTGTTATTTCGTTTATTTTGAATTTCTAAGGATACAATAATTTCCAATTACACCATCTTTATATAATCAACAAGCAGTCGTTTTATATTACTGGTATAGAATAAATCCATGAAAATTTGCTATATTATTTATCTTATCTCAAGGTCGTCTTATACGCGGAAATATGCATTAGTTGAAAGATTTTTGGGTAATAATTCTTGTAGGTTGACATTCTCCAAGCCTTCCTCAACCAATGACATTTCTCAGAATCGATAAATACTGATTTTTATCATTTTAGAAGTGCCGTCCTGTTCATAATACGTGGTGCGGCAGAAATACCTCCCACACAATAAGACATTAATCTTAACATTATATAGAATGAATATGTGGAAGGTATTTCTGCCACACCCTGTATAAATACAGTGTCAAGTTAATCCCTGACTTCTTAAAGACGTATCTATACTTTGTTTTTACTTATAAATGTCAAGTTTGAAAAACTGTGCTTACATCCTTAATAACTGTGGGCTCCTGATATCCCTTTTCCCAATTTTAGTAGCACACAGTTATCAATGATCTAAGCACAGTTTCATTTGTAAATAAAAACAATGTACATATATATATATATATATATATATATATATATATATATATATATATATATATATATATATATAATGAATTTAAAAACTAAACTTCAAGATAATTATCGCTTCTAATTTGAAAAGGGTAAACTTCCTCGACGTAACTCTAGACTTACCAGGCAACACATACCAACCTTATAGTAAACCAAATGCTAACCCTTTATATATACACCCGGATTCAAACCACCCTCCATCCATAATTAAACATATACCCACGTCAATAGAAAATAGAATTAGCATTAACTCCGCTAACAAGGAAATATTCCAACAACACAATGGCTTCTATAACACTGCCCTAAAAAATAGTGGTTATAAAAATGCTAACATTAACTATAGAGACGATTGCACTGGCAATAAGCAAAAAACAGGAAAAGAAAAATCATTTGGTATACCCCTCCGTTCAACCAAATGGTTAGTATTAAACTAGGACAGAAATTCTTAGCTCTAATTGATAAACACTTCCCCACCAATAGTAAGCTTAGTAATATATTCAATAAGAACACCCTAAAATTGAGTTACAGTTGCTCTGAAAATCTTGAACGTATAATAAAAAAACACAATAATAAGATCTTGAACAGACCCCCATACCTGAATAGTATTAATAAAAACCTTGCACTTAAATCAGACAATAAAAGGGAAAAATTGTGTAATTGTAGAAACCTAGAAGACTGCCCATTAGAAAATAAATGCTGCATTAAATCTGTGGTATACTATGTACTATATCATCCACTGAGAGTCCTAGCACTAATATGATATACATTGGGTCCATGAAGAATGATTTTAAAGATAGATGGAGGCAGCATAAGTGCTCTTTCAATAATATAAACAAAAGAAATCAGACTTCCCTATCTAAATATTTTTGGCATCTGAAGGAAACAAATAGGACACCAAAAGTTAAATGGAAAATTATAAGCAGGGCTAGAACATGTAAAACTTGGGATGACCCATGCCCTTTGTGCCTCCGTGAGAAATTGCATATTATTAAGTTTCTAAATAATAATAATCTATTAAACAATAGACATGAGTTAACGGTTTTTTGTCGACATCATCAGATTCATGGTTTGAATAATTAGCTAAAAACAAGCATACAATATAATAACTTGATTAATCCATAGCCCAATCATCAGATTCATGGTTTGAATAATTAGCTAAGAACAAGCATACAATATAATAACTTTCATAATCCATAGCCCAAATAAATAGTTTAAATACCCTACAAAAAAGATAACCCTTTATGAAGTCGTCAAAAAACAAACGTTACGGCAGTTTTTTTTATATGCGCAAATCCCTTTCATAAATAAATAAATAAATAAATCTGCATAGACACGCATACCAGACTAGGGTTAAGACATCTTCCGTTTCAAATTTAGACACCTCCACCTTTCACTGACTTGACATCTATGAAAATAACTCTATACTGATACTTATTATTAACACTCAACACACGCCTACCCAATTTAAACAATTCGCCCTAGCTGTTACCATGGAAATTTTGATTTCAATTATTAAAATACGTAAATTTCAGAAATACGTTATTCCAAAAAAAAAATTTTGCTTGAAGATGGAACAGAGCTTACTTTAACTCAATTTAATTCAAATAATTATATTGAAGTTTCGGCTCTTGTTTTGAAACATGAGACCTCTTATGTCGCGAGTTGGAATCATATTTTTTAAATAAATAATTATATATATATATATATATTATATATATATATATATATATATATATATATATATATATATATTTAAAACATTTATTTTTATACATAAATATGTTATAAAATCACTACAAAAATAGCCATTTGTTTCCAACACCTCCGGTGTCTTATCAAGTGATGATGAACATTATCATGATAAGACACCGGAGGTGTTTCTAAAAATGGCTATTTTTGTATTATTTTAAATTTTTATAAATAATTATATCTGCTCTAATTATATCTAAGCACTCTTTTAAGAATAGTAATTGTTGGTTATTGGAATTCATTCCGTATACACCAATTATATAATTGTATATATATATATATATATATATATATATATATATATATATATATATATATACCGAATCTCTGGTTATCCCTTATATTGTGGATACTTGTCTTCCAAAAAAAAAAAAAAAAAGAAAGAAAGAAAGAAAGAAAGAAAGAAAGAAAGAAAGAAAGAAAAGAAAATGAAAAAAAAAACACCATAGCTACAACGTTTAATTTTAAAATAACTATAGCAGAGCGCGTTCACGCGTGTTTTTAAAAATCACCATCACAGGGATTACGGTTACAATAAGTTTGTCTTCGGAATTCACCCCTGAGGATGAGCTTGGAGGAGATCGAAAGTACTTGGGTAGGAAAAAACTACGGCGCCTTCCTTGATGAATTTCAAATTAACATCAGCAAGCTAATTAGAGAACTATAAAGGATTATTATAAATCAAAAAGACATCATATGTCTATATTATTCAATGAAATATGCTTCAATGAAATGACCAAATATACATACATACATAAGTACGCACACACACACACACGCACACACACACACACACATATATATATAATTTCTAAAATTCACTCCTCTTAATATTAATTATTTTTAGAACTGTGGTAGAGAGACAATGGAGGTGAAGTGTGCAGATATGGATAAAAACAAAGTACAGATAACTTTCAAAAATTTAAGGATCGATTTAACATTGCACTTATATTATGACCATGTCTCCCCCACTTTTAAAATGATTTTTAAAAAAATCGATATTTTTTATGACAAATGTCATATGTGAGGTAAATTCTATTGATTGATAAATAAATCTTTTTTTATGAGTGTACCACTAGTGTATTTACTGCCATATAATAGGACTGATATTACGTAACAGATTCAATACTCTTTTCTTTGTCATAAACGAAATTTTCCCCATTACTTAATATTCTTTTTAGATTTTGGAATGCATCTTTGGCTATCCCAAATCTCCTTTGGATCTTTAAATTACATTTCTTATTGGCTATTAATTTGCACTCATCGTTACTAACTCGTACACATCACAATTAAGACAAAGTTTGGTAGAATAATCAGTTACTAACCGTTTTGTTGTGGATTGGCTGATTGCTAACGGAATATTTTACATAACAAATCGTTGGACGTTGGATCAGAGGATGTTTCCATTTAATGTAAATTTTGGAATCGGTTGTTTCGATTTTTGTAATATTCACCGGACTAAGTTCAACTGAAGTAAAGAAAATACATGAGAAACAATTCGCAAATATCCTAGACTATATTTTACTAAATAAGCATTGTTTATATTTACACTTATTTAGGTTCCTGTAAAGAAAAGCAATACCTACGGTTTAAAATGTATTTTTAAATGAAAAATCTTTCTTGAAGCTTTTGTTTTAGTTTAAATTCCAAGTTAATAGATTAAATTAAATTTAATATTTCCAATAAGCAAGATACTTTCTTGTATTTCAAAAGTCAAAACAAATTTAAATTGACTAGAAAGAATTTTCGTTTTGAAATTGCTAAATATCCCTCATTTTAACACCATTTTATTTTTTCGATTTGCCAACATACGTACTGGGTTGAGGCCTCCTGAGTGCTCTCGAGGTACTTAAATAAATAATGAATTTTAAAACATTTTAGTAGATGCCTCCAAGAAAAAAAAGAAACACCTAATTATTAGAATGATTTTTAAAAAATGAAATATCTTACTTGAAGCTTTTATTTTACTTTTAATTTCATGCTAATAGATTAAATGTAATATTTCCAATAAGCAAAATACTTTGTTGTATTTCAAACCAAATTTAAATTGATTGGAATTATATTTTTTTTATTGTCAGCAAAAATGATAAATTCGCCTATGTTTACAAATCTATCAACAAAGAAATTCTCTTTATTAAAAAAAAAACTTTCAAAAATAAGATATACTTTTCTGAAACTTTATTTGAGAAATATTAGTTGATTTAAAGTTTAATTAATCTGAACTTAAACAATTATTACTTACTTCGAGTTTAAAATATCACAGAAAAGCGTTTTTAATACGGATATGGGTATTTTTTAGTAAGGTGTCTCAAAAGACTTAAGTTTGACAATTTTATCTAAGTTGGGCATGACACTAAAATTAAATGACGAATATAAGTTGAACACCTATTTTATATATTTTTTTAATTACCCAGCAATCTTAAAAAAATAGGAAATTATTCTAAGTAATCTAATGTTTTATTGAATTTTAGGTACTGTGACTTTATAGTCTTACTAATGAAGACACTTGTTGATAAGATGTTAGAAAATTACCCATAAATTTTAAATTTACTATAGTTACCATTCTTATTTTCTGATAATGGTGTGTATTAGCACCCGTGTTTAAGAAATCGGCACGCTTACACACACACACACACACACACACACACAAAATTCTTTTTAAAATACTGAAAGTCGCTGAATTGTAGTAAGCTTTTCCATTTATGATTAATAAATACAGTTTTTACTTTATAACGATGCCACATAACCGCTACAAATTAATAGGGAATTTTAAGATTTCAAACTTTCTAAATTATTCTAATTAAAATTTTCACATAATTAAAACAATTCTCGTAAAGATTCATTATTCATGAAAAAATGTTTTTCTTAAGGGAATAGTGTCCATTTTATATTTTATTTATAAAAGCAATTCAAATATTTTCTAATTAAATAATGTCTTAGTTTTATTGCCTTTTTTTATTTTACGATATACTGCATATTTTCTGTAACTAGGGATTCTGTTCGTCACAAAAAAAAATGATGATTTAAAGACTCCAAGGGCTTGTGCTTAAGACTAATATTTTATAAACAGTAAGCTCTACAAAAATGAATTTCTCGAAATTTCATAAAACTAAAAAAGGTGTGGGATAACAAATGTAAAACGTTTAACCAAGAAATTCTAAAAAAGAAGTTTTTCTGAAATAATCCAATTAATTTGTGAATAAATACTGAAAGTTTCATTAAAATCCGGTAATTATTTGATATCTGCAAGAATTTACATATCAATGTGTTTTTCACCGCAACAAGACACTAAAGTTTTCTGTACTAATTTATGGCCTGTCGTTGACGGAAGAAAAGCATTTGTAACAAAAGTTTTTAAGGTTCAAAATAGAATTAAAAAATATAATTTAATGAACAAAAACTCCCTTTGTCTTTCCTCTTAATAATACAGTGTAACCCGGATATAAGAGAGTTGTCGGGTCCGGAGACGAAGTCTCTTATATCCGGGTTTCTCTTATATCCGGGTCTCTTATATCCGGGTTACACTGTAACATAATGATTTTGACAATAAAATTTGGTTTTTATTAAGTTTTACTAACTTTTTTCATCATGTATGCTCATCTTTTAGCGAATCTTTGAAGGTGCATACTTTTATTCCTTTAAAAGTTTTGTTGGAGTAATGGATAGCGGCTCGGATTGAGGAATTGGAGAGCCGAGTTCAAATTCTAGTCAAATCCATTACATTCACTTACGTGCTAATACCCTTGGGAAAGGTATTAATCCTCTTCTTCTCCCCACTCTCCCAGCTTTGATTTGTTTGTTTGTTTGTTTAAAACTTAACGACCCATCGATCAGCAAGAGATCATTTAAGGTCAAACAGTTCGATGTTGTCTTGCTTTTTGTTTTTAAAAATTCACTGTTTTCAGAGGTGCGTTGTTCTTTGAAAATTTCTCACCTGGCAAGTATCAAAGTTCACCCTTTTATCATCAGACACCAAATTGGAATTATATTTTATTATATAGTCCAACTTTCCTAAGAACGGTCATGATCAAATTGGGGTTTGATTTTTTCGAAAAAGTTCTTTCAAGTTGTTCACGTTGTAAAATAATTTTTCGAATATGTGCCATGTCACCGCAATCAAGCAGGAAGTGCTTCATTATAGTATAAGCCTCCTGGCATGCTATGCATTCAGGAGGATCTTCGTCTTTTAGGAGGAGGGAGTGAGTTCCAAAGAACCCGGTCTGTCCTGCTATTTACTCATAGAAAGAAATGGCATTTACTCTATGCTATTTACTCCAGAAAGAAATGGCAACTTACTGCGGGAAGAAAATCTGCTTCGTCAGTCATGTATCGAAAGATAAATGATCGCCTAAGCATGTATCACGTATGGCACATAACTGACTGTTAGCGATACAGATAGAACACTCAGGGAATGACGCTGGTTAGCTAGAATGAAGTTGTAAAAAAAATGGCAGGTTCTCTGTATGGCATTATGATGCCTTCTTCCGTGTTTACAAGAATATGGTGTTTTGTTGGCATATCTGGCCTGATTACTCATTCCTCACTTTGCAGCCTTGACAGGGTTCAAAATCATTTAGGCGATCTTGTCGAGGTAGACATTTTTCCATTTTGCAGTCCCTTTCTCACAGACACAAAATAGTAAGCCTGTCACTACTCTATCACTTTTTCCCTGGCAAATGTTCAGATGAGCGCCCCATTCTTTAGTTCCACGATTTCAGACCCTTACTGATACGACACCCTGTGCTACTTTCACGGAAGCATCACTTTTATTTCTCCATATTCCAAATGAAAGAAGGACTTTCCATTCAAACAGCTTTTTTACCCGAACTACCACTTTGTGAAAAAGACTCCTGTGTGAGTGCTTCCCAAGAATTTGATCGCTTCCAGTCAAGTTTCAATCCTTATCTATCCTTCTTATCCATATAATCTCCGGCTTATTGTCAAAACAATGGTTCAAGTAGGATCAGCGAAGTTAAACAATCATTATTACCATTTTCTTTAATACTCTACTTTGAATGAGTCTCTAGCCTTGTACTGGGTGAAATTTAATAAAAAGAAATTAAACACCTTATATTTTAAGTCTATTTTTGGTTTTTATTTTTAATTTATTGTTTTATTCATAGACTGATTTACTTGATATGGTCTTTCTTTAAAGATGTCACCTGTCCTAAGCTGATGTGCACAAATTAGTTTGATTTCTTCATTGTTAATCTTTATAAAGAATTTGAAATTCCCAGTACTTACCAATTTGTTCAGGCATAAATGTAATGATGTCGGATTTGATAGTTCCAGTTTTATATCTGCCAACAATCTGGATACATTTCTTACAGTAGATTCTAAAGGCTGATTCACTCGTTTTATTCCAGATCACAATGTTGTCCTGATTCTGATTCAAGTTCAGACGCCTAGAAAATATGCTAAATTGACATCACATATTAGTGCATATAATTACAAGTCACTACTTCACTAACTATAAAAAATGATATTATATCTCTATGAACACTACTAGTGTAAATAAACTACAATTGTTGGATATAAGAGAGTTGTCTGGACCGGATATATCAGGTTTTCTTATATCCGTTTGGTTTTATTTTATATGGACACGGCTCTAATTTGAAGAAAATCTCTTATATCCGGGTTTCTCTTATATCTGGGTCTCTTATATCCGGGTTACACTGTATAAAGTAATGGAAATCAAGATGAAAGAAATATTAATAAAAAATAAATAATGGTTCATAAAAATTCAAGATTATATTACTACTCAGTTATGTACCATACGTGATACATGCTTAGGCGATCATGTATCTTTCGATACATAAATGACGAGGCAGATTTTCCCGCAGTAGGTTGCCATTTCTTTCTATGGTAGACCAGTTGTTATCCAAGGCAATAGAAACCGCTATTTACCCATAGGTGGGGGGAGAAGTGGATTCATACATTTCCCAAGGGTATTAGCACGTAAGAGAATGTAACGGATTCGACTGGATTTCGAACTCGGCTCTCCGATTCTTCAATCCAAGCCGCTAACCATTTACTCCGCCGTGCATTCTCTACTTACTACTATTACTATGAATACTACTAATGGAAATAAAGCAATGAAAAGAAATACTAGTCAAAAGTTAGTAATGTTTGACAATTATTCATTTGATAGAATTTCAAGATAATATAGCTACTACTATGTTGTGGATTCCGAGATGAATTCGGTCTCCAAGGAATGACAAAGGCAATAATTAAATATAAGAAATAAAATGTATTTACACGATCATACAAAGAGTAATACTGTTAGTAAGTCCAGGAACGAGGTTAGTAGCAAATACAGATAGATATATACAGTCTCGAAGTAGGACTTCCTTAGAGTCTACGTGCTTGTAACTGACTTCTACAAGAGGTTACCTCACTCTATCCGACGGCCGACTACATCCGACTACCAACTGTAACTGGGTATTTAACAGCAGCCGTTCAGGTACACTTGGTAGAGTTCATTTATGAAAAAGGGGTGAACCCCATAATATACTAATAATTTTTTTTCTTTTTACGTGCCATGTCCTTTCAGGACATAGGCGATTATGGCTCTCCACCTCCTTCTATCCCTTGAAGCTCCTAACAAGTTCCTTTCTTCTGCCATCTCCTCTAGACCACGTTCTGCTATGCACTTGCTCAAGCCTGCTAGGTATGTCCTGCATTGTTTTCCTTTGTCTCTCTTTCCCTCTATTCGATCCGTGAGTATCAGATTCTCCAGGCCCTCCTTCCTCATTATGTGCCCCAGTAACTTCAGCTGCCTCTTCCTGATGTTAAGTATAAGCCTCCTCCTTGTATGCATCCTCTCTAAGACCTCATCGTTGCTCACACGCTCGGTCCATGATATCCTTAGCATCCTTTTGTAGAACCACATCTCCGTCGCCTCGAGTTTCTTCTTCATCTTCGAGGAAATCTTCCAACATTCGCTGCCGTAAAGAAAAATAAATGTCATGTAACAGCTCAATATTCTTTTCTTTGTTACCAAAGAAATCCTCCAGTCTCGCAATACTCTGCCCAGCTTTTGGAATGCGTTAGTCGAAAGATAAAGCATTAAAATGAAAGAACTGCTAGCCGAAAATGAATTTTGGCTTACAATGCTTCATTTAATAAAAATCTAAGATAATATTGCTGCTACCAATATTACTAGCTGGAATAAAATAACTGAAATTAAGATGAAAGAAATCTTCTTCATGTGCCGTGTCCCCTCAGGACGTAGGCAGTAATGACTCTCCACAACTTCCTCTCCTTTGTAGCTCTTAATAAACAGTCTTTCTGTTATTTCTTTTAAGCCCTCTTTCGCCATCCATTTACTCAAGCTCACTAAGTATGCTATGCATTGTTTTCCTCTGTCCCATGAGTATCTGATTTTCTAAGCCGTCCTTCCTCATTATATGCCTTCAAAACCTCAACTGTCTCTTCCTAAGGTTAATTATTAGTTCTCTTTTAGCTTCCATTTTCTCCAAAACTTCGTCGTTACTCACATGTTTGGTCACAGTATCCTCGGCATCCTTTTGTTGAACCACATTTCTGTTGCTTCAAGTCGCCTCTTCATCTTTGAGGAGATCGTCCTGCACTCACTGCCATAGAGGAGGACAGATATCGCAGTTTAGTACTCTTTTCTTTGTTTCTTGCGAAATTCTTCTATTTCTTAGTACTCTGCTTAGCTTTTCCGATATACCTTCGAAGCTCAGTGTCGCTCTTTCTGTCCTCTGTTAAAAAACACTTCCAGATATGTAAATTTCTGCACTTGCTAGATTTTGGTATTTCAGATATAAAATTCGCACTTTGGGCTCATCCTATTGCTAACACATATATTTTGTCTTCTTGCAGTCGATGTTGAATCTTTTCTTCTCGCTTTCATTCACTACCTTCTGTTTGGTTTAGTTTGGTTTGTTTTACGGCATATCAACCTCTGGCTATTTAATGCGGACAAGTTTTTTTTTGCTGGTAATGAACTCTCCTTCTTGGTACCTCGTCCATAAGAACTTAAGTGTACTACTAGATTGCCAACTAGATCTCATCGTTTTACTTTTCAAATAGCTAGATTTAATCGTAAGTTCTATTCTAATAGTTTCTTTTTCTCGCACATCTCACTTGTGGAACTCTCTTCTGGTTTCTTACTTTCCTTCCACTTACGATCTTCAACGTCAGTCACCATCTTCTGTCTTCCTGAAGTACGAGACACCTACCAAAAGATTTTAATACTTTCATATATATATATATATATATATATATATATATATATTATTATTATTATTAGTAGTAGTAGTTGTTTAGTAGTAATCTTATAAGTATAAGAAACAATACTCGTTCGGAAAACCTCCGGGTCTTGATTTGCAAATAATCAAACCAATACCAAAAGGAAAAAAAAAATGGTATAAAAATGAAAGAACCAAGAACATGTTCGTTAGCCGAAAATAATCGTCCAGCATTCAAGTTCAAAGCCCAAAGAAAAAAACCCGATACGAGTACGCAAAATAACAAATAAGTGCTCAATACAATGAGTAGAGCAGAGCTAGTTAAACCTAGAGAGCCAGACAAACCTATCACGGTTTCACCTTAGACTTTTCTTTGGATTTTGTCGAGAATCTTGAGAGATATATCAGGAAAACAAGACTAGATATAGCAACGATATTCAATGCACGGATGAATGGTAGATTTATAGATTTGAAAGCGGGATTATTACAAGAAAATTGTCTGGTATGGCACAGTGAACCAACTTTCTTAGCTATCAGTAGACCTAGCAATTGATTCCATATAATCATCCCAGGAAATATTGGACTGAATATACTTTTACTATATATATATATATATATATATATATATATATATATATAGAGAGAGAGAGAGAGAGAGAGAGAGAGAGAAATAGATAGATGTATATACATATATAACGACTTTTTAACTTTGATTCCACTTGATGTTTTCTGTTGTATGTTTCCCTTTTACAATTCATTCAGCAGTTCCTTTTTCTATACACTTCATTTTCTTCTGTTACTTTTTACTTTACCCGGACACAGTACCTTGTTCCATATATTTAACTACACCCCGTCTTGCCATCTCATAACGACTTGATGTAAAATTTGTTACAACTATTTCTAAAACAATAAAGCATTTAGTTAATACAAAACAAACTTATACTATCTACGCTTGTCAAAGATAGATGCGAATCTTGTTAAATTGCACAAGATAATATAGTTAAATTTAAGTTAAGTTTGGATGTTCGACCAAAGAATCGTTTGTGTCGGCTTAGGGTATGAGTTTTTTTGTCTGAACTTCTGGGATGAGTGTAAAGAGAATAATAAATGTATTACCATTTCCGTTGACAGCGATATCCATAACGAAGACTCCATTTACTTCTAGATGAGGAATGAAGTCGGTTCCAGCTGCACACCATCTTAATAAAGTCAAAAATTTTACAAGAAATATTCTTGGGTTTCTCTGGTACACCTTTAAAGAAACAATAAACCATTCAAACAAATCTGAATATATATATATATATATATATATATATATATATATATATATATATATATATATATATATATATATATATATTATATATTGTTGTGTAGAAATAAAAACACAAGACACGAATTGAGTTAAACAAATATATTAACAGAAAACAGTAATTCAAACATCTACAAACGACTGTCAGAGTTGCTGGAAACTTCACTCTTCAAAAAGGCAGTACCTGCTCCTATTTATAGTTGAGAAAGTCCATGCGTTCGTGGGTAAATTACCACCATATATATATATATATATATATATATATATATATATATATATATATATATATATATATATATATATATATATATTCAGACAGGTTTCGTTAAATATTTTAGACACGTTCTGTTGACTTATTTTCCATAAGATCCTTTCATATTCATGAATAAGCGATTGTTAAAAGACCAGAGGAACAAACTGTTTTTAGTATACAAAACTGTCAAAATTTGGATATTCTTTTTATTCAAAGATGATTTTATATATATATATATATATATATATATATATATATATATATATATATATGTATATATGTGTGTGTGTGTGTGTGTGTGTGTGTGTGTGTGTGTGTGTGTTTAAATATAAATTAAATAAAAAGTATTAGCAACCATATATGCATGCGATTACGTTCATATACAGATTTGCAAATAAATGCTTATTTAATATTTGGTGTAATCAAAACAGTACTCAATCTATAGTAAGAGAGCAATAAAGTATATAATTAACTATATACATTACCTATGTCAGTTGTACGACTCAGAGTTACATGTCTTTACCATCGTCATGTACTAATAGTTATATACGGTTGTTTTCAAAAATTCTGGGTCTTATGGGAGCACTGTTATAATGTATATTAATTCATATATATATTGATAAAGAGTTAATTTCCAACTATTCTAGTGGCATAATCAGAGTCCTGACCTTAACCCAATTGAAAACCTTTATAAGATAATGGACAAACGTGCACGCAATAGGAAAGTTAACACAGACGATGACTTTTTTCAAGAATTAAAGGAGTGCTGGAAAAATCTGGCGAAGGACATTGACTTACTAGATAATTTAGTCTATCGCATGCCACGAAGAATTAAGGTCGTTATTAGAGCAAAAGGTTACCCAACAAAATACTATATCATTTTTTACTTGTATAGTGTACATATGTACCCTGTATTAATAAACAAATTCTATTGCTTACTTGCCTTGGCAAAAATACAAAAATCAATTTTTTGTAGGTGCGTCCATTTTTTTTTTTTTTTGCCTCGTGCTGTATATATTCAAACATATATTGTTAAATATAACAGACAACGAATATCTATTATGTTTGATCATGAGCCGTTCCAAACTTCGTATAGTTGCTTTAATTTCGGGAGAAAATAAAGACGAAACTGTCCAGCATTTGGATATTTTTTTATTATGCTGTTCCTTGATCCAAGCTTTCGGCTCACATGAGCCATCTTCAAGGACATTTAAATAAAGACATTCACCATCAAAGATGATATTCTGTTATGTTAACATAGAAGATTGCTATGCGACGATAACAATAAAGCTTAGATCAAACATAACTTTTTTTATAACCGAATAAAATTAATTTGTTAAGGATTAAAACCTTAACCAGTGAATTTTTTTTATTTTAAATAAAGTAAATCGTAAATAAATTTATTTTTAATAAAGTAAAAATATTCACTAAAGTTTTAATCCTTAATAAATTACTTTTATTCGGTTATAAAAAAAAAGTTATTTTTCTGGTGCTGAATTGTCTCGGTCCTGAGTTGTCCCGGCGATCAGTCGGCGGTATTGAGTTGTCCTGCACCCCTCGCTGTGGACTTATTCCATTATTAACTTAAGAATTAAAGATTCATCATAAATTTCAAATATGAAAACTATGAAATTTTTACCGGGTAAACTAGTATATCTATTTATTACTTACCAATGTTTGAAGGTAATAAAAAATTCACTGTAAAAAACACAGCACATGCAAAACCTGTTTTCATCCTTATTTTCACGTCAAGGTTGTTTTCTTGAAAAGAAATAGAAAAGTTTTTAGTTTTTAATGAGTCATTTATTAATATGCACACAGCCACACTCACGAAACAAATACAGAAAGCACCAGAACGCACAAAAAAGACGGTGTATACAAATTTTATTGCATAACAATACTATATTGCTCTCTATTAATCACCAGAGAGATCCTTCCCTGCCCTCCATTAGAATGTCTGACGCTCAACTTCTCGAGAGCAACTCTCTGCGGCTGCTCGGTCTCACGTTGACTGCTGACCTCAGATGGAACAAATACATTGAGTCAATTGCTTCGTTCACCGCAAGGAAAGTTGGCTCCCTGTGTCGCGTCAGGAATTTTTTCTCCCCGGAATCGATCATTCAGATCTACAAATCAACAATTCGCCCTTGCATGGAGTATTGCTGCCATATATGGTCTGGTGCCCCTTCTGTTTGCCTCGGGGTTCTTGATAAGCTCCAGAGGCGGATATGCAATATAATTGGCCGTGTTCTGGCATCTCGTCTACAGTCGGTCTCTCACAGACGCGCCGTCGCCTCTCTCTGTCTTTTTTACAAATACTTTCATGGTAATTGCTCCGATGAGCTGCTTTCGCTGGTCCCCAGACTTCATGAATTCAAGCGTCCTACGAGGCTGGCATCCCGCTCTCAACCTTTCACTGTTGAAAGTATTAAATGTCGTCGTCTCTTCTACTCCAATAGCTTCATATCTCGCACCTCTCGCCTGTGGAACTCCCTTCCCTATTCCTGTTTCCCTGGGAGCTATAATCTCCATCTATTCAAATGTAATGTCAATCGACATCTCCAGTTGCCTTGATCTATCCACAATCCTTTTCCTCATCCTTTCTACTATCACTCCTATCTGAACTTGCTCCAAATCTTCTGTAACCCCTTGCGTCCTAGTGGCTTCCCGCCTTGCTTGGGGTGAATCGATTAAAAAATAATCTCCTGCTTCTTGGTCAACCTTTATTCAAGTTAATATCACAAAATAAAATGTGTGCGTGTTTTTTTTTTCTAGTGTGGGTTAAATCAGGCTAATCAAATATGTTTAAGATACGTAGGTGTTGGCTAAATCAATTTCTTTATAGTCCCGTGTTTAAAGATAAACTTCATCCGGCAGCAAGGCCTCCGTTCGAGAGATTGGAGATTATGAGGAGCGTGGAATCAGGTCTTAATTGTTGTTGTTCCCAGGTATACCCTGACCCGAGGTGGTAGCACCTGTTAGAATCCCAGCTATAGGCAAAAAGTTAACCCGCCGCCAAAAAAAAAAAACACTATTAAAGTATAAAAATACATTTTCACAGTAAAAATACAAGCAATATATTTTTATATAAAAAAATTACCAGCAGTATATATTTATAGTAGAATTACTAATGCATTAATTAATATAATAAATAAATCAAACTATATTCCGAAATATAACTTCAACAAAACTACAACATAAAACACACACATCACCACCTCTTGTAATTATGACCATACAAACATGTATATACACAAAAACAAGTATCATCTACCATGTATTCAACTGTGAAAGCAGAATAACATATATCTTATTTTCGACTGATACAAGGACACAAGTATCGTGGCTTATGGTTACATCAGACTGGTTCCCGTAAAATATCCCAAAGTTAAGCAACGACTAAATATTTTAGCTAAACAATCTAGTCCTAGGTATGACGATAAACTACATCTGGCAGCAAGGACTCTGGTCAGAAGATTGGAGGTTTTGAAAAGCATGGAACAACCTCTTAATTGCTGTTGTTCTCAGGTCCACCCTGGCCGGGGTGGTAACACCTGTTAGGGTCCCAGCTACGGGCAAATAGTTAACCCTCAAACTGTGGTCAAAGCACTATGAAAGTATAAAAATGCATTTTTATAGTAAAAATACCAACAATACATTTATATATAAAAAAGTACCAGCAATACATTTTATCTGTAGTTGAAGACTGTAAGCGTTTCAATTATTTAAATTTCGATATTAAATAACCCATAGAGGTGTTGATATGCAGCTAAACAAAACCAACCAACCAACCAACCAACCAACCAGCCAACCAAACAAACAAACAAACAAACAGGAAAAACTCTTTCATTGCCTTAATCTATATAATATCCGACAATTTCTTAAAGAAATCAAACTGTATTCGAAAATATAACTTCAACAAAACAGCATAAAACACACATCACTACCTCTAGTAATTATGTCCACACAAACATGTATATGCACAAAAACTGAGTATTATCTACCATATATTTAACTGTGAAAGCAGAATAACATATATCAGGTTTTTATTACATCAAAGCTCCCAAGAAAATTAAATTTCGGAATTAAATGACACATAAGGATGTTGATGTGCCGCTAAACAAACAAATCAAAACAATCAATTAAATGTTTAAAATGTGGTGGTGGTGGGGGTGGGGGTGCTGAATCAGATATTAAATTTTTAAGATTTCTAGACAGTGTGGCGGCTATCATATATGCTGAAAAGTATGGATTAAATCCGATAGACTGATGGAACAAGTATGAAAATGCATAGAAATTTAATAGTTTCATCAGATCTATTTTAGGAAATGAGGCCATACGCTAAATGATCCGTATTTCAAATTCATTGTTAGTTAGATCTCGAGTGACTGCTGTACTTTGTGGCGTTGGTAGGTATGTATGTATGTGTGTGTTTCAATTCTAGTGGACCTTTTTTCTGACTCGTAGTGTGTGTGTGCGCACATAATTCCTGAGAACGGTAGTGGGAAGGAATAAGAAAGTGTGTGTGTGTGTGTGTGTGTGTGATAAATATTTTTTCATTTCTTCACACTCCCTCTTTCCGTTGAAGAACGCAAACATCAGTTCAGTTATGTGCCATGCTTGATACATGCTTAGGCGATCATGTATCTTTCGATACATGACTGACGAGGCAAATTTTTTCCCGCAGTAGGCTGCCATTTCTTTCTGCGGTAGACCAGTTGCCATCCAAGGCTATAGAACCCGGTATGTCTTGCTATAATATTCTCATAGCTGGTGAGGAAAGAAGATTCATACCTTTCCAAAATTATCACATAAGTGAATGGATTCGACTGAAACTCGAAGTCAGCTCTCAGATTCCGCAATTCGAGCCGCTATCCATAACTACACGGTATCAAATTTATAGACGTTTTCCTGCTTGTTATGTGTGTGTGTGTGTGTGTGCGCGCGTGTATGTGTGTGTGTGAAAAGTGTGTGTATATAAATATAAATAAATATATATATATATATATATAATTATTTATATATTATATGCGCGGTACTTATTAGAAAGCGCTCAATATCAGAGATATTGGTTGGATTGATGTGAGTTTAGTGACCCTGGGTTTCATGCTTTTGCGATCATCAGACAATTTGTTTTATCTGACGATCGCAAAAAAGCGTGAAACCCAGGGTCACAAAACTCACATCAATCTAACCAAATATATATATATATATATATATATATATATATATATATATATATAAATTGTGTTTTGGATAGCAATTCCTTTTATACAAGTTTCATTTAAAAATACGACTGACAAGGTATTGCGGTTAGGTTTTTCTTGTGTTCTTATAATTTTCTTCTTTTATGGACATAAATTATCTAGAAATTATCCAAATGTTCTGTACCTCAATTTATATTGTAGGTGTAGCGGACCTAAAAACCGATTGGTCGGAAAATACGTTTTTCTTTTCTTTTTTCTTTTTACTCCCTACTCATTTTACTTGTCGCGAGAGCTTATCTCAATTGAGTGCAAATTTTAGCTTACAACTACGCCCCTGCCCAACATTAACGACAGCTAATTTGGGGGAACTAAAAGTTATTGCCATGGAAGAATGGAGCAAAGTACTTATCAGTGTGCATCGTGATCTTGTAAGGAACTATCAAAAAACGATTAAAAGCAACAATCAAGAATAAAGATCACACAACTGATTACTTAGGCAAGAAGGCCAATGATTTTGTCCTATGTTAAATTTTCTTTTGTGTCATTTTGTATTATTGTTTGAGATTAAAATAAAAACTTTGTTGTGGGTATGACTGTACATTTTCAAATCCTTTATTTCATCGTTTGTGAAAAAATGCACATGAAGCTTCAATGAGAATTTGAGGGATTACAGTTTTATTTGTTATTATGGAAGTGGGGTGAATAATTCTGCCCACAGATCTATATACGTTACAAACTAAACTAAGCAAACCTGACTATTAAAGGAAGACAAATTTTCGCAGCTTTAAATGTCATTTTGGTTTTTGTATTTTTTTTTTGCTTATGCTAAGTCTAAAAAAAACACGACATAAAATTCACTATTTTTTATCTATAATGTTGAATGTGTTAAATTTTTTCAACTTTTTAACAAGAAAAATCTCAAGTTGATGTTAAAAAGTGCCGCGAAACATTGTTGATAGATGGTATGTTCTATTGTGACATGCTTCTAATACTATTTATTCAAACGACTATGTCGTCCTCCTCCCCCTCATCATCATGATGCTATAGTTCTTCTTGTTCCTTCATCCCATAGCGCGTACATTACGCACAGCCAATGCCTCATTAATAATGAACTATTCCGTTTTGATCGTGAGGAAAAATGGAAAAGACATATAAGAAACGCTGTCTGGTTTCAGTGAGAAAAAGAAAGAATGCCAATTTCAAATATTTTCATTTGTACCCTCTTACTTTAAATAAGGACCCTCATATGATTATTATGATACTTTGTTAAAATTAAGGTCAAATATTTAACGATCTAATAGGGGAATTTCCACGGGTATTTTATAATTGTAGATCTCGCCAGTAGCTTATTAAATCATTATCTTAGGAATTATGACTCATCAAAAATTTTAAATAGCAAACCATGAATTTTTCACGGTTTCCATTCATTATTATTAGCAGTAATAGTAGTGGTAGTTCAAAATGAATTATTGTAGCACTGTAACAAAGTTGGTCGAAAGCAACTGATGTATTATACTAAAATATACTTCAAAGCACTTCTGTTATTATGCATACGGCCCACGTCACTTTGAAACACCGGCTCCCGTGCAATCACTGAAATTAAGCAACGTTGAGCCTACTTAGTACCTAGATTGGCAATACCAGGTGTTGTAAGTTTGGGTGTGTGGGAGGTGTAATGGATAACGGTTCGAAATTGATGATCGGAGAGCTTAGTTCCAATGCCAGTTGGGTTCATTATATTTCCCTACGTACAGATACCCTTAGGAAAAGTATGACTCCACATCTTCTCCCCCAGCTATGGGTTAATTAGTAAAAGTTGTATCAGTAAATAATTATTATCTCAAAAAAATTCTTACAATCTAAAAATATTTCCTGGCTTTAAATAACCTGCAACGGGTTGATAAGCCGTAGAAAACGAATCAATCAATCAGTCAGATACTGATAAGATACATGCGCGTGCGTTTTTAGATTTATTTACATTCTCTGGAATATAAATGTATAGAAACTATTGTGGCTACAAAGTGAGGGATCAATTTATATATTGATTGTAATATAGAATTGATCTCCCACTTTATATCCATATTATAATTTCTTGATTGTTTATCAAATTCTGATTAGGTGTGAGTTCACATCTTCTCCCCACAGCTACGGGTTAATTAGTGGGACTTGTATTAGTAAATCCTTATTACTGCTAAAAAACTTCTTACAATCTAAAAATATTTTCTAGCTTTAAATAACACGCAAAAGGTTGATCAGTCGTAGAAAACGAATCAATACAAAAAAAAAAACAAAAAAAAAACTGCTATCATTATGCAGTTGAAACGCGAGAAAAGATATAACTGAAAGTAAATACCAGTAATTATAAAACTATCATGGGAAATGCAACATCAAGACCGGAAAGAAATATATTCATTATAATCTACAGGCAAAATGGTTGGGGAGACCTTGCCTTTATTTAAAAGAAAATAGCTGAAAATAAGTTTGGGGGGGTATGTAAAAGGTAAAATTTTAGTAATTGCAGTGTATTTGCTTTTATTTTCAGTTCAAATTTTTTAAATTCAAATTTATATTTTATATATATATATATATATATATATATATATAAAAGAAAGAACAAATAAGATATATAATCCGGTGTTCTTATAGATATTTTTTATTTTTACAAAATAGTGCTCAATGTAAATTTACAGACCATTAATATTATAAATTAATTGATTTAAAATATTTTTTTTCGCTACACAGTTCTAACCATGTTTCAAAAATGGAAGCTAAAAAGCCCTGAATTTAATTTTGTAATTAAATTAAAGACATTAGTTCCATTTCATCCTCAAACGAATTTATAAATATATATATATATATATATATATATATATATATATATATATATATATATATATATATATATATTTTAAAATAAAATATAAAATTTCAGTAACTACAGTATATTTGCTTTTATTTTCCAATCTTTCTCCAGGATCCTCTTACTACCAAAAAGTTCAAATTTGGATTCATCTGTCCACAGTACATTTTGCTAAATTATGAATATTTTGAATGAGAAAAACTAAACCCTTCAGTAGACTTTTTAAAATTTGATTCAGTTTAAGGGAATCGTGGAAAGACAACAACATTCGATTTTGCAATGACATGCTATACCATCTGATTTGCGTATATTTGGAAAAAAATCTACCTTTTAAGAAAATAATGTGTTATGAATAATCAAGAGTGCTCTCCTTTTGTCTTGTTACTCTCCTCTTTAAGAGAGTTATTTCTGTTTACTGGGTCTATAAAAAGACACCATACGTAAACCTTGTATTCTCAGCTTTCTTAAATCCTACAGCTGCGTACTTTTGACATTACGCATTGATCCCCCCAAGATCTACAAAATTATTTCAATATTACCTCGAGTCAAAGAAATTATAAATTATGGCTTGGCTGCCTCAATCTCCTGATCTCTCCCCTCATTGGGTGGAATTACACTGGAGAGTCCAAAGAGTGAGAGTGAAATGTCATATTTAAAAAAAAAAAAAAATTCTAACTACTCTGATGATAACTTAAGTCGAAACTTCGACCATATTTCTTTCAAAATTAACGTTGGACAATTTCTGAAGAAATTTCCTCCTTATATTGAGAAGGATTATTCGAAACTTGGAAAAGTCGATCAATAAAATTAATCAACACAAAATGTCTGTTGTCATTTCATATATATATATATATATATATATATATATATATATATATATTATTTATTTAAAAAAATTATAACATAAATATGTCATAAAATCACTACAAAAATAGCCATTTTGTTTCAACACATTCGGTGTTTTATCAAGTGATGATGTTGAATGTTTATATATATATATATATATATATATATATATATGTGTGTGTGTGTGTGTGTGTGTGTGTGTGTGTGTGTGTGTGTGTGTGTGTGTGTGTGTGTGTGTGTGTTGTGTGTGGGGGGGTAAAAAACAACGAATAATATTTGTAAGGTGAAAATTTAAATATAAGTTGTCTGATGTCTGAGTGCTTTCGGCTTTCCTAAGCCTTCATTAATTCTTACCAATAATTCAAATATCATACAAAGTAAGAGACACGGTGCAGTAATGGATATCGGATTAAGGAATCGGAGAGCCGAGTTCGAATTCCAGTCGAATTCATTAGATTCACTTACGTGCTAATACCCTCGGGTAAGGTATGAATCCTCGTCTCCCCTGCCCCCACCCCTCTGCAGCTATGGGTAAATAGCAGAATAGACCTTGAATGACAACTGGTCTACCGCAGAAAGAAATGGCAAACTACTGCGGGAAAAAATTCCTGTCTCATCACTCATGTACCGAAAGATCGCCTAAGCATGTATCACGCATTGCACATAGCTGAATGATACAAACTAGTGATTCTCAGTTTAGCCCCCTTCACTTATAAGTGGGACTGAGAATTTTTTAAATCGTTCTGGAGTTAACCCAAGAAAATGGGTGGACTTTGAAATTCTTTATTTTTTCACGGACGTAAAATTATGAAAACACAAACTACTTTATTTTTAAAGGCAAATAATTCAGAAATTATTTCAGTACAATTTTCGCTGTTATCTTCTTATAATAAATTATATTTTTGAATTGATTTGAAACATTTTTTGTTTTATTGTTACGTGTTAGAAAAACTTCGTGCTCGTTTATTTTTCATTTATTTGAGACCAGCATTTTTATGCATTTAAAAGTTACAATATGGCAATTCATTAACAAACATATTATTTGAATTTTTGAAAACATTACTTTATCTGTGTTATATGTTAATCCAGTAGATGTTTAGTCATTAGTCAGGATTTATTCGAGTGTCACTTGCTTGGTCTTTGTGTAGGGTAAAAACGATTGGAAAAATCCGTTATGTTCTTCATCAAAAACAACTCATTGAACAAGAGCTGTGAAAGTAACTATGAACAGATTATTCAATTTTTATATATATATATATATATATATATATATATATATATATATATATATATAGATAATATTAGTGGAAAATATACATACATATGAAAAATATATCTAAAAAATTCCCATACATGTATATTTTCAGAAAAAAAATTTTCCAAGAGGAAGGATCCAGGTAGAACTCAATGTCTAAGACAGAGTAAGGATATAATAAAAAGGCTTAAACACTAATATTCCATGGTCATAATTTATTCCATTGGAATCGTAAATACGATCCAAATCATCAGACCTACAAATTCAAAATGAAAACAGAAAAAAAACAACTCCGGAAATCAAAACAGAATTTAGAGAAAGTGTAAGTATGAGGATGAGTGACAGAGAGAATTTTTGGAGATGTGGGTGGGGTGGATTTAAAAGAGGAGAAAAGAAAGTCGACGGATGTCTAATACATAAAGATACATTTCGTGGTGACATATACACACCACAGACAATTCGGATAGGAAGGGAAAAAAAAAAAAAAAAAAAAAAAAAGGGTGGGGGGAGAGGGATGGGACGAAGGAAAATAAAATTGTGTTTACTTAAAATTTAAAATCAAATATAAATATATGAAGATGAATATAACGATTGTCTCATTTCGCAAGGACCAAATATATATATATTTGCTCTGTAATAATAAATACATTGAGCTCTTTTTGTGGATCAGTTTTAATATTTTATATATATATATATATATATATATATATATATATATATATATATATATATATATATATATATATATATATATATATATATATATATATATATATATATATATATATATATATATACACACATACATACATATATATATATATATATATATATATATATATATATATATATATATATATACAGTGACTGTTAGACGGTCGTCCTCGAGTATAGAATCCAGAGGTTGGCAGTGAATATTTCGGAGACAGTAGGAAAGCGTAGTGGAGGTTCGCAGTGGATATCACAGCAGAGTGTAGTTCATCCTTCTCCTGGTCGCCTTTCCGGTAGAGGAAACAAGATGGTCGCCTTTATACACGACGAATACAGTGTTGGGCGGCTTCTGATTGGTCAACCTTCTATTGGTCGACTATAAAGGGAAATAAGTCATTTTGGCTCGCTCACTAGTTATATATGCAATATACCCAAAAAACTGTAACAGTGACATGCATAAGTATTGGATACATGTTATTTTCTGTTATAGCTCTAGTTTATGTTCGCCATTTTGCCTGATATTTGGTAAGTAATATCTCGTAAAGTTGTTTTAGTTGTATGTGGAAGGAAAATTAAAAACTCATGGTTGAATCCATTTTTTTTTTATCAAAGTTCAAAATTACCCTATACAAAAGTATTGGATATATGATACTTTTTTCAAGTTTCCAATCGAAACTTTGTATTTTAAAAGACTTTAAATATTCAATTTTTCGATAGTATTGGAATGTTATCTCTGACCAATCAGTTGTTTACAAGATAGTGCTACTAATCATCTGACTCTTTGATGTGCCTTCTGCAATTCAAGGATTAAAAATGGCAAAAACTAAAGAATTATCCAGAGATATGCGAGAATCATTGAACATCACAAAGGAGGACAAGGTTACCGAAAAAATAGCAAAGAAATGAATCTAGCACTAAGTACAGTAGGAAATATCATCAGAAAGTATAAGAAGTATGGCGACGGTCCAGCAAACCTTCCAAGAAATGGAAGACTGAGAAAAATAAATGAGAGTACTTCAAGGTGGATCAGCAGAAATGTGCAAAAAAAACCTTCATTACTCGTTCTGAAATTAAAACTGATCCTGAGGGTGCTGGAATTAATGTAAGTAAGGATACCATTAGCAGAGCTCTATATCGTACAGGCTTTCATTCAAGATCACCAAGAAAAGTGCCTTTACTGAAAACCAAACATGTCAAAGACCGATTAAAGTTTGTCGAAACTTATGAAAAGAAAGGTATGCAGTTTTGGGAAAAGGTAATCTATTCGGATGAAACGAACGTTGAACTATTCGGAAAGAACACAGCGACAAGTGTTTGGCAAAAAAATGGCACTGCCTTCAACAAACACAATACCATCCCCACAGTTAAGTTTGGGGGTGCTTCCATTATGATATGGGGATGCTTTTCATCCAAGGGCACTGGTGAGTTACAAGTTATCCATGGTAGAATGAATGGTAGCATGTACAGGGAGATTCTAGAGAAGAACCTTCAGAAATCTGAAACTTCTTTAGGACATGGTCGGAATTTCGTGCTTCAACACTACAATGATCCCAAACATACCGCAAAACTTACAAAGGAATGGTTTGAAAATAATGGTATTAGTACTCTCGATTGGCCAAGTCAGTCTCCTGACTTGAATCCAATTGAGAATTTGTGGAATACTTTGAAGGTTAAAGTTCATAAGCGGAATCCACAAAATGTCAAGCAATTCGAGGAATTATGCAAGGAAGAATGGGGTAAAGTAACGGTGGATCAGTGTGGAAAACTTGTGGCCAACTATAGAAAGCGACTGGAAGCAGTGAAACAAAACAGACGCTACGCAACAAAATATTAAATTGATGTATCCAATACTTTTGTCCCGGTCGATCGGTGGTTGTTGCTGACTGGCGGGATCCTTTGGTTAGCGTACCAAATGGATGGTCGGTAGATTTCAAACAGCTTCACATCAAAGGCGACCGGCTCGACACCAGCTCCATCGTTCCCAGCTCACTACCAATGTCTGGTTACCGAAGCAACTACTTCGATTTCAAGTCTAACCTACCCACGTTGTGATTTTGATCTTAGGTAGACGAGATCAATCAGTCATCGGACCGTAGTGTAAGATGAGTCCAACTGGAGGTGATGTCACACAAGCGTAAAAAAAAAAGAAATAAAAAACCAAGAGGTTCAAGTATATTGAAAGAAACAAATTAACTTTTATCCGTCTGTTATATACAGGAGTGTGTGTGTTTTTCTCCCAACCCGTTCTTCGGAGAGTGACACTTTTACGCTTCTAATGCAAGTCCTGGTCTTCTAAGTCAAATGATTTAGTTTTTAAGTGCTGGGTTAACTTCGTTCGTCAGTATAACTTAATAGGAAGAGCGAGATCTGAGGTCGTGGAATCTCTCGGTTAGCTTCTGCGAGGCAGCACTCTGGTTCCTGCTACTCGAACTGAACTCAGCTCCAACTGACTGCAATTGTAACTCTAACTGTCGAACTGTACGAGGGCGTTCATTTATATGGACACCGACCAAAACTGGTGTAGGATTAGACGTAACCTGGGGTTTTCGGCAAATCTGGATTTCTGACATGGGGCCTCTTTGTTGGCTGGCTAGGAAAATTGATTACTTTCCATTTTGAGAAAATTAATTACTTTGCATTTTTGGAGGGATCCCTTCGGTCGTGAGAAGAGGTTGCAGGACAGCCATCCTCCCAACTCCCTCCTTCTCACATTGGTATCTCACACCAACTCCTTTCAGTGGGCGTTAATAATTTCCCCGTCTTTCTCATCAAATCACCGCCCCCTATCACCATTGCTACCACTCGACCAATGGCGGCCCGGCCGTGCGAGAGTGACTAAACTGGCCTCATTAAAATTATAATCTAGATTTTTTGTTTACAAAATTTTCGTTCCCACCGGCCAAAATTCTTACGAAAAAATAGATGGTCTTTGACTCTTAAAATCCCTAGTCACTTTGCGGCTTCTTAATCAGCACTTTATACAAACACATCAATCAATTGTCAAAGTCTGCTATCTGGTCCCTTCATGAAGTTAGCGTCTACGGGAACCCTTGGCTTCTCGAACAGAAAGAAAAAAAATTGATAATGATTTTCTTTATCTCCAAATCGGCCATTCTTCCCTAGATATTTTCTCAGACCAAAATTCTATAAAAGAGGGTACTTAAAATGATATCTTGAAAAAGTAAATAACATTAATATTCTCTACCACGTGTCGGTTAATAATTTCCGAATATTTTCTCATGCCGAAATTTTCACACTGAAAATATGGCCTCTCAACTTGCCGGCACTTAAAAATGATATCTTGGAAAGATAAATAATATTAATTCTCTCTACCCCGTATCGGCAAATAATTTCGGAATATTTTCTCATGCCAAAATTTTTATAATCAACATATGGCCTGCCGCCTGATATCTTAACGCTTTCTCTGAATCTTGTGTTTTCTCGGCAAGCATTTTTACAGACATCATTAATCAATTGTCAAAAGCTCGCATATGGCCTTTCTGCGAGTCCACTGTCTACGCCAATTTTCAGGTCTTTGAGAAAGTAACTCGATTTTATTTTTAAAATAAAAAATAATAAAAATTTCATGGTATCTTCTTTTCTGTTCTCAGTATTTTCTTATTTTAATTTCTATGGTTAATTAGTTAATTAATTATCATAGCTAAATAGTGTCACAACCCAGCCGCATCCCTCTAGTAACCACTTTCAACCCCACTCTGCCTCCACTATCCCAAATAATCAAAAGTCGCTGAGAAATACTACATCTCAAACCAGACCTAAAAAATTGTTTGAGGAACCCGGCCTTCTAGCATATCGTAGACCTAAGAACCTAAAGGAAATTATAGACAGTAACCATATTTCAGGGGAAAAAGGTAATCCGTAATAAACCAAAAACAAAAGGATTTCCCAACCATGTAACAACAAAAGAAGCTTATCCTGCAACCACATTAGACACACGAATTCATTCACTAGCTCAGTCACTAAATCTACTTTCAAAATCTGCCATGACTAACTGTAGAAATCATAACATAATTTACCTCCTAGAATGCACACTTTGCCAGAAACAATATATAGGAAAATCAGAATGGCCCTTTCACTACAGAATCAATAATTATCGCAATCGTATTAAGTCAGATCCCCATGAAAGATTATTACCTGTAGAACAACATTTCCGTCTACAAAAACACGATTTTAAAACTCATTCCAAATTCACTATAACTGAGTGAATAGAAAATTTCAGAGCAGATAACATTAGAAAGATTTTAGAGTGCCATGAAAATAAGTGGATTAATCGTTTAAAAATGGTCTATTCCAGACGGGCTTAATATAGATAGTATTAATATCAGAACCTACCCACATTTCTCACACGCACAAGACAGACATGCTT
The DNA here is from genome assembly GCA_903632075.3 of Acanthosepion pharaonis. Taxonomy (NCBI): domain Eukaryota; kingdom Metazoa; phylum Mollusca; class Cephalopoda; order Sepiida; family Sepiidae; genus Acanthosepion; species Acanthosepion pharaonis. The sequence continues at coordinate 47,078 of CAHIKZ030004896.1, read as the reverse complement.
GCGGAAGTGTTGGGGCCTCACACTTATACACCTACCCACACGAATATACACACTTACACATATCATACTCACTCACTCCCTAATGCGCCAACTCCCAAACGAACATTTTAGGGATGATTTCCATATCACATACACGCACGCACACACATAAACATGCACGTTATATATATATATATATATATATATATATATATATAGTATATAGGCTTGCCTATTGTCTGGTTCACACTCCTCCTCCCAGATCTATTAAACAAGAAAGTTTTACTAGTAGATATACGCTTTCTTCAACTCCGTAATTCTGACGTATCCAACTGAATTCTGAAATTATATTCTGTAATTATTTTTTCCTCTCCCAAAAGGAATAAATAAGCTTGCCAATCGCCCGGTTCACACTCCTCGTCGGTCTACTGAACAGGAGTAGTGGTTTATCTCTTGTTCTTTGTTTAGAATTGGGTTTCCGGTTCCTTCTAAAATCTACATCAATTCTATACTACTAACGTCCCTTTTTTTCAGTACTACATTCTTGGCCTTTTTACGCTAATACAAATTCCACACAGTAACCACCTACCTTGAGTGGCTCTCTATTGGGTAATTATTAGTAATATATAATCGTCTGATCTCCTAATTTTTTAAACTATACATACATTATATATATATATATATATATATATATATATATAATATCAGTGTTCATTTTATATATATATATATATATATATATATATATGTATAATTATATATATCAGTGGTCATTTTATATATATATATATATATATATATATATATAATTATCATAAAATTACAACATATCGCACATATAGTGCAGATGTTAATGAAACAGTCCTCAATGTAATGAAACAGAGAATGTGTGTGTGTGTGTGTGTGTGTGTGTGTGTGTGTGTGTGTGTGTGTGTGTGTTTAGAAAAACAAACCTGTTGGTAGGAAACCAATGAACAACTTGACAAATTGTTCATTGGTTCCAGCAACAGGTTTGTTTTTCTTTATAAATGTATATATATATATATATATATATATATATATATATATATATATATTTATATATATGATATATATAATTATATATATATATATATATATATATATATAAATGAACACTGATATTATTAATATATATATATATATATATATATATATATATATATATATATATATATATATATATATATATATATATATATATATATATATATATATATATATATATATATATATATATATAGGATTCCTAAATTTTCGCCTTAGGATGAAACAAGGCTTGATACTTTAATTGAATTTAATTTTAATAATTATATTAAGTAAGGGTTTCGGCTCTCGTTTTTTTGAAACATGAGAACCCTTATGTAATGAAGGAATCATATTTTTTTTTTTAAAATATATATATATATATATATATATATATATATATATATATATATATATATATATATGAGGAAATGGATTAAATCCTATGTTCTGTTTTCATTTTATTTTAAACGGTATATTTATTTATTTATACCCGCCTGAATATTCGAGAAATTTTGTTAGATGGTGCATATTTTTCTTTCTCGAATATTCATGCCGGTAGATGTAAATAAATTATTTGTTAATAAATAAATAAAAACAGAGCATCTACTCAAATATCCATTTTAAAATAACGTTTAAACAAATAAATAAAAAATATGTATAACTTTTTTAAACGTTATTTTTTGTGACCCACCATACTTGAGTAGAATATGGGTATCCACTAAAACTAACTTTTCAATTAATAAAACTATGTTGAATTAATAAACAATATACATTAATTCTTAAAAAAAAATGTCGAAGTATCTGATCGGCTATGTTTACCCAGACGCCATTGACTCCCAGTTCTACGCTTAGCCTATATGCCTGAAGTCAGTTGAAATATCGACTCCTCAATAACAAATAACAGCAATAACATAAACTGTGTGTAAAGTCCTTGATACCTTTAGTATCAAGATATGGAAACTGAACTGCAAAGTAAACATACTTTTTTTTAAAGGTTTCATATACAAATATTGTTATCGTTAAGCGAACTGCGAACCTGTTTAGTTTAAATGTAATATTAAATATTTACGTATATATTATCGTCTCAAAGGGGATCTTATCAACTCATCATTAATGTGTGTGTGTTTGATTGTTTTTTCAATCTCAATATTGAAGGAAAATCACAATAGTGAATTAATAATAAAAAAAGAAACGATATTTTTTCCAGTGGAATGCAAGAAAAAATGTACTTACATAAGTTGCATATGGAGAGTGAAAAAGAGTATTTTCAACATTCGGGTTTTACGCTCTATTTAAATTAGAGGTGTGTACATTGTACACTGTAAAATTATGTTAACAATAAATACTACGTTTTATTTTTTTTAGTATGAAAGCAAAGAGAGAAAGAAAACTTATTTTGTTAATATAGTTCAAATAAAAAATTCCTTTACTCTCTCACATATCGAGGTATCTTGACAATCATCACTGGTAATTCGTTCCTGATTATTTCTTACTGTTTTTATCATTTAGCCGAATCCCAACTACCAAATAAACGGAGATAGTCAATAATATCAAGTAAACTATTAAGTTCAGCGTGTTATCCCAATTTTTCTCTGAAGGACGCCTGTAGCGGACCTCCTGGAGTTGGGGGGGGTGCGTGATATGAAAGCGCGGCCGGAGCGCCCCCGCATCGCAAAGGTGATGAGGTCACAAGAGGCCCGCTAACGTTTTTTCGTATCGAAGACGTTAAATCTGACAGGGTGAAACAACGGACAACAAAACGAGGATATGTTGGATTAATACTAAATTTATTATATGAAGAAGGGGTAATGGTGGTCGGACTGGTCGTGTCGTCGGTTGGAGTCGAGATGCAGACGTTCCGGTTGTGTTGACGGTTGGATTCGGGATGCTGACGTTCCGGTCGGGTCAACGGTTGGAGTCGAGGTGCTGACGTTCCGGTCGGGTCGACGGTTGGAGTCGAAACCTCCCGTAGTTATTACAACAGATAATATACGGGGAAGGTTGGTTGGTCGTCGCAGATGATCGCTGCTGGTCCTTGCAGGTGGTCCGCTGCTGGTTTCCAACTGGACGTGTCGGGAAGGAAAGAGGAGCTGGCGTTGCTATGTTGTTGGGCATATCGAATATCCGGTGCTGGCGTTGTGTGTCTGCTTGTCGAGTCCGATATCGAAACCTTCCGTAATAATTACAAACGTAGTATACGGAAAAAGCTATGGACGACGTTCTGGCAGCCAGTAGGAACGGAATGCCGAGAGTCGAACATGGGCAAGGAGCCAGAAGTAAAGAGGCTAAATAGTGAAAGAATATCGTCAAGTTGGCAGACAAAAAAAAATGGGAGCATAAATAAATACACAGCCCTGGTCAACGTCCTGGCCACGAAGGCCAGGTGCCTGCGTACCGACCGTTCAGTCGCCGACCCCCATGAATTCGGCGAGAAGTCGCTGTATTATGGTAAGGAAGACTAACAACTCAAATGGTCTAGCTAAAATAGTGTAAAATCTCCCTAAAAAATGAGTTGAGATTTGCTACAAGAAAACTAATCCTAAAAAATGTTTAGAGGTATATTACAACTAGGTTCATAAAAGGTAATTAGCTAGTCTCTACAACGAAATTACCAGCGTGTAGGGAACACGATCGAAAGGTCAAGGTTGAAATGCCCTGTTCTCTTCCGGTTTAAGGAGCGGCCAAAGGCGGCCGCGACACGCCTACATACTGTTACAATGCCTTTAACTCCCTGAGAATTAAATAAATGTCCATATGTCTGGTTACGAGTCGACAGAGTGGGGCGCCCTTTAGAAGCCACTTACGCTGGACCGTTTAAAGTCATGTAGAGACATGGAAAATATTTTGTTACTGAACTTCATTCTGGAAATCATCAAAATTTGTCCTTAGGCAGACTGAAGCCTGTAACACAGTCAAAAATACCTCTGTCTGATCCCAAATCAAAGTACATGCCAATAACTGGTAATTACACACCCACAGGCAAACTATCAACTGAGAAAAACACCCCAGATGAAGCCCCCCCCCACCAAGTTAGGACAATGTCAAACAAAACCTAAAACCACCTGTTCAGGAAGACGTAACATTTTCTAGAAAAAAATGAACTTAAATTAAGGGTTAATTTTTTATTGACGCTCACGTGTGTACTAACTCTGAGGAAAGAGAGTGGTCGACCTCAATTTTTCTAACCAAGTTTTTGTGCTATTTATTGTGGTCCAACGATATTACAATCTTCTGATACTTGACGAAAAAAAGAAATACCAACCCACTAAAGAAATACTTTCATTTCAGCAGGTTTTTGTTTACAAACTGACTTCAAAATTTTACTATTTCAAGAATAAATCCAAATAAAGTTGATTTTTTTTATTAGATACATTGAAAGGAAAATATATTCAAAACAGAATTTTAATTATGAAGCACCACAAGCAAAATACGCTATTTTACTGTAATCAATAAGTAAAAATTGTATAAAAAAATATAAAAGATTACAAAAAGCCTACTCAGTGAATAAGATTTGTTACATCATTTGTTATGTAATGAATTGTAATTTTGTTAGAAATTAAAAAAACTCGAATTACAAACTTTGCTTAACACACACGCAAAAGCGAATCCAAAACAAAACTCGTGAAATTTCACACCTTGATGCGAAATGTTTTTCGCCTAATAGAAAACTAGGAAACATTTAAAAACAAAATTCAAATAATCTTCAATTCTCAGAAACAAATTCTTTTACGGACGTTTTCGGGAGCAGACACGAAGTTTGATCGGCGTCCAATGGAAAAGCCCGAATCATATCTGGCAATGGATTCCCAAATGAGCTTTTCAAGACCCACAAACAAAATAAAAGACGGGCAAATTTGCCTGTCACCAGAGAGGAGATGAGCGTATTAACACGTCCCTTGACAAACGTCAAGCGATCCTTATTATTATCTCTACCTTTTACCCTCACCTCTTTTATACTTGATAGACGAATGGAACATTTTAAGATTGAGCGATTACTTCAAAGACATTCCTACCCTTCGATAACGCTCATGCATACACACATACATCCATCCACACGTACGTTCCTGCCCACATACACATAAACTCATTCTTGCAAGGACTACTACGAACATTTTGACTACCTTGTATCAACCAAAATACATTAATTTTATTTGTAAAGACCTTAATTGATTTATATGTATATAAATTTGTTGTTTCACCTTACCATTTGATTTTCTTGTTTTATACTCGTTTTATGGTGGGCTAACTAACTAACAAGACCAAATCAAACTAATCTGTTTCAGCACTGATACACTTCACGATAACCGATAACCGACTATAGTTAAATCATAATTAATTAAAAAAAAGCAGATAAATGTATTTATAACACTATAATACTGCCGGGCGCAAATTATAAAAAATGTTTTAAATTTACATTGTTTATTGAAAAATCACACTAAAACTATTCCACTGTTTAACATATTACATCATAAAACTAACTAAATTGTTCTGTATAATTTCCCTTTGAAGTAAATGAAGGTCTTATTTTATGGCACAATGATTTAGTAATAATGTGTTTGTGCTATGCATTTTGTCCATATACAATTTGTAAAGATTCAGTAAATTATAAATTTTATTAGGCTAGCACAGCCTAATAAAATTTATAATTTACTTAAGCTTTAAACTCGTTTCCTAAAAATTATTATTTCCATTAAGTACGCAATTCTGGTGTATTTCAGATTGAAACTATATACATTGGAATGTCAAATTTAATTTTGATTTCTTAAATTTTCTTAAAAGCGGCCATTTTCTTAATTTTAAGAAATTTGTAAACGAACAAAAATGTATCGATTTTAAAAATATTTCAAAAAATTTCTGACACGTTATTTTAGTAAAATTAGAAAATGTAAAGTTAAATTAATCTGATTTGAAAGAAATATTACTTATAGCATAAAAAAGTAATATACAACTAATTATTAACGATTGGTACTGTTCATTTGATCAAACATATGATTGAGTGTTGATTGACGAAGCAATGACAGCTACTACGGATGAGCATAAATGAAAATTATTAGAAATCTGAGTGAACGCTTTTTTTTTTTAAAGTTTTACTGTTATGTTTATTTATTAGAATAAAGGGACAAAACTCTTAGATCAAGTGACCTTTTCATAATAATGGCAATTTCACTCTACCATACATAGAAATAAGGAAGGTATTAAGTAAAAAAAAAATACAGAATAAAAATTATTTTAAAAATTAAATAGCGCAACTACGTTCATTAATCTTTGCAATTTTGGATTTGTAAATTTCGTTTCCACTTAATTACTAAATCACATCCAGGAAATAGTCCAATACAGAATTTTACACGGTTTTAAACTATTATAAATTATTATAATTAAAATTTAAAAAAGAAAAATGAAAAAATTCTTGTAAAAATTCATTATTCACCAGAAAAATTGTATTTCTTCAGGCAATAATGTCCTTAATATTAGTTATTTACAAGAGCAATCAAAAGCTTTTCTAATTAACTAAAGTCATAGTTTTGTTGGATTCATTATTTTTCAATTCAGAGCAGATTTTCAGTTAGAATAGCTCAAATTTGAAAAAACAGTAGGTGATTTACAATCTCCAAAGACTCCTACTTTTAACAAAAAAAAAAAAATCAGGAAATAGAAAGGTTTTGTGCGAAATTTCTTGAAATTTAATAAGTGGGGGCTAACATATTTTAAAAATAATATTTTTTACCAAAATTTTCTAAAAAAAATTTCAAAAATAATTTCATTCATTTGTGAATAAGTCCTGAAAATTTCATTAAAATCGGACAATTAATTTATTTTTACAAGAATTTCAAAATCAATGTGTTTTCAACGGAAAAAAGCGCAAAAAAAAAAAACATTATTATTTTAACGTCCCCGCGATGACGTAAACAAAAGAAGACTTTAACCAAAATTTCGAACGTGTTAGAAAGGATTAAAAAATTTAAAAAAATAATTTTAAAATACTTTGGTCTTTCATCTTAATAATAACATAAACATTTTGACGATAAAACTTTATTTTCGTTAAGTTTGTGGCCTTTTTCTTTACGCTATGCTGTTTTCCCGCGAAAAAGTGGAGGTCGCTATCATATAGATAAATGAATTCCCTCCCTTTGTTATCACCGGTCCCTGGGTTGGGCTGAAAGCAGCATATCACGGCCTCTTTTTTCCTGGGCCATCGACGCGTCAACCCGGACTAATTTAGCTCCGAAAAACTTAACCAGCAGCCATATGGTGTCCGAAAATGGAGTGGCCAAGAATACAACATAGCAACGAGTATGTCCCAACAGTTGCAGCAATGCATCCGAAAACTGAATCCCTCTTCAACCTGAAGACGAAGATGTTTCGACGTTGCAACAAAAATGAGAACTGTTAACTAAACGAACTTTACTGCCACCAGTTAAGTCCTCGCAAAAAACAGTTTTTTTTTTTTTGCAACGATTTTTAAACCCAATTTTTCTATCTTCCCTTTTCGTTCTTCCTCTTTCTGATATAAACCCTTTCTTTTTTCCACTCAACTTTGGTTTTATCCTGTTTTCTCTCGGCGTGTCGCGTCAATGCTTTTTTTTACCTGAAGTATTTTAACCAAAGTGTATGTTGTTTGAATTTGGACGATATGCATGTAGCAATTTCCTCAGCCAGGTGAGTTAGCTTGACAGGAAAGCTGGAAGCAGGTACCCTGGAGTAGCTGGAAGTTCAGGGTAATTGTAAGCAGACCCCTTAACGCCAAATAACCAGATGTGTAGGATTGAAGTAATAAAGGCCAAGTATACCGAAAGTAAGAAACTGTGGTAACTGGAAATAATATTCTTTTGCCTGCTATACTGAATGCAGGTGTGAGATCATATCTGTCTTCACTAAGTGGACGGGAATAGACCCAGATCAGCCAACCCCTGCATCTGGCTTCCATTGATTGACTTGTGAGAAATTTAAATGCATTACGTATTGTGACATAATATATTAATTGCCTTTCAGTACATTTTATCTTTGAATGATTTACAAATTCATACAGATGTCGAAATCAACGAAATGCGGGAAAAAGTATGGAACCATTATGAAAGATTTATTTCCCTTTGTTGCAATCCTCAGATTGATATTATTTCTGCGGTAAACAAATGAATCCAATTTAATCTGTTTTTGAGTTTTGAAGAGGAGGAGGTGTGAGGAACATAAAAGAAATTCCCGTTTTCTTGATCTAAGGAAAAACCTAACTTTGTTGTTTTGATATTCATAATTTTAAAGTTACACTTTTTTTTATACTATAGACGTGAAAATAAATTCAAGAGAATAGAAATTTAAAAAATATATATACTTGGATTTCGTTTAGTTAGCAGAATAAAAAAAATGAAACGAACTGCAATCCGATTCAAGAATAAGCATTCTTACCGTTCGTTTTTAATTTTTAATTCTGAGAATTTCGTTTTTCATAAATACAGATTAGACTGTTAATTTTCCCTGCAAGTGGACTTGTCCGTTGGATGGCTCCTTGTAAAAAATTCTCTCACAAAAACTGTATTTATTTTAATTTTTTTCACACTGGCTCGTTATCTTTTTTTTTTTGGTTTGGTAAATCGCAGTTTTTTTTGTCTTTTTCACACCATTGTGAACTAAAATAGTCAGTCATTCACCGCTAAAAATTCTTTTACCTTGTTCCTATTCATAATTTTAAAGTTACTATTTGTTTTTTTTTCGTTTACCAAAGTCAAGTATTTTTAACCTTTAATTAATATAAACCAATTCTAGTTTTCTACTGTGTTTTCCGATAACTCGGTTACAATACAAATGATAAAAAAAATCAGGTCTGGGTGATATTGATTCTTTAATAACTTTTACACAAAATATTGTATTTTTAAAAAATTTTTACTGTGTTTGGAGCGCGCAAAAAAATCAGGTCTTTCATATTAACACACACACAAAATACACACACACACACACACACACACACACACACACACACACACAGACAACTGCCCTTTATATACATATATAGATGATTCACTTCAGTTGATACTCTTTGACTTAATGTTCAAATTTTGCCATCATAATTTCAATATTAACTACAATAATTTGACTGTTTTCTTTTGCTTTAAATTGCCATGACATATTCATAAAAATATTGGATAAGTTTCCAGTGTTTTTCTTCATTTCCTCTCAGCCAGTCTCTGGTATACAACCCTGGTTTTGATCCCACGCATCAAGTCTGACATGCCAATCTGAGATTTTTCATACATAATTAGGGGATTTTGTATAATGAATCATTGTTTCCAATTAAATGAGAAATATTTCACCATTTCCTCTCAGCCACTTACTGGTATACAACCCTTGTTTTCATCCAAAACCCTAAGTTTAGTATGTTGACCTGACAAATGTATGGATGAGAAACATAATTTTTTTTCTCTTGGTACTAATTGTGTTTTTCTGTTCCATTGCCTATTTCAACAACCACATACTCTGATGACAAAGTTGCTGTTTTATTGCCAGTAAAATATATCCAACTCATTCTACAATTGATATCAGTCAGAATAAAACTGTATAATGTGTTAAATTTAAATACTTATTAATCAGTGTTTCTGCCTTCATTTCTTCTTTTTAAAAATCTAGTTGAATACAAATTCCTTTAAAATAACAAATTACTTATTTCTGTTTGGTCATTAATGAACAAATGCTTGTGTGAGAAACATTTTTTTTTTTTCTAATAAAAGTTACAATTTTCCTGGTCTAAGGATCAACATGTCTTCTCTTGAAAAGACTATATTTCAATAATAAATTCATGATTTCCCTTTTTAGCAGAAAGGCTTATCGCTCATATTTTGATATCGTAGATTCAATATTAATAAGAATCATTTGACTGTTTTTCTTTCTTTGTAAATTTCTATGATATTTTCAAAAGAATATTGAAGAGATGTCCATTGATTTTCCTTCTCCATCTCTCAATTTTTGGTCCCAAACCTTCCATAATGTATTGAAATGTGACGTCATATCCTTCTCATCTGTACTCAGTGACACTTTTCTTCCTTTGACTATTGGAAGAATAATATGATATATGATAATTCAATAACTCTTCCATTCATAATTAAAACAAACACCATATTTAGCACAGTTAGACATTTTTTGGCATCAATTACAAGAATAAAAAATGAAAGCAATTTATTAAACTAAAAAAATACTTCAATTTTTAAAAAAAAATTATTCATTTTACTAATAAAATGTTGATAAATTCATATAGAATAAAATATTCTAAAACTAAAGTTAAAGATTAAGATTAAAGTATTTTTTAAACATCAACGCCAATGTATTACTTATTGCATTGTTGGCTTTCCGTATTTTAATTTTTTGGCTTCCTTTAAAATAAATGGTATTTTTATTTATTTTCATTGTAACCTCTGACCCTTATAAATTACAGAACGCTATTTATTCTCATTAAGTTTTAAGTAAAAAGTAAACATTACAGTTTTTAATTGAAGTAATTTTACATTTAAAATGTATTTCTTTTTTTAAAAGTTTTTAGGTATTATTAACTGTATTTTGTAAAAAAAATAAAATAAAAGCTTTACAAAATCCACTTCATCGATAAACAGAAACTTAATGATGTCGATACACATCGCTAGGATAAATATTATTTTTAAATATTCATACCCTTAACTAAAAAATACAAAAAAATATCTTTACTTTTTTTTAACTTAAAATTTAATGAAAATAAATGACGTTAATTATTTATGCCTGGCAGACGATCGTTTTTAGTTGTTGTTTTTTTTTTTTTAAATGACGGAGTTTATCGTTACACGTCTTTTTTTAAAAAAAGAAAAAAAGACGGTAGACCAGAAGTGAAGTAATGAAGTCATTGGTATTTTTATGTTTTAAAATAGATTATTTAGTTTTATAACCAATAATTTCGGAATATTTTTTATTATGTACGATTTTTCTAAGCTTAAGTGTTGTTTACAGTTTAGTTTAAAAAAATGTAATGATACTTTTTTGATTAATGAATTAGTTTTTAGCTTTTTTTTTTTTTTGAAACCAGTTTGATTTGAGAAAATAATTAGATACAATAAGTTTTTTTTAATTATTCTTTTATTATTTTATGAGTAAAAAAAGTGGAACTGCGAGACAATGTTGTGACATCGTGTGCATCCAGACTATTTTTGAGCAAGGAACAAATTCATCTTTAACACCGTTTCCGATGATTCCTTTCTTATGTTTAGAAAATAGACGCTATCTATTTTCAAATGATTACTGTTTTTTAATTGCAATTTCTCTAAAAATAGGAAGTTTTATTTTATTACAAAATATTGTCGATGTTAAGAAAGAAATATCAAGTACAACAGCAACTTAATCCTGTTTGTTTTTCTTTGAAAAAGTTAGGATCTGCCCTGAAAAGGTAAGAAGAAGTGAAACTGAAACATTAAGTATGGAGGGAAAATGATGTGGAAACACACAAGTGTTATATTTTCAACGAAGCAAAATAAGGAATTTATTTACAAATTTACACTACACATTTGAAGTTACTTCCGGTCTTGCTTACATTTTAATTATGGACACAAAAACATGTCAAATTAGTTTATTGGGGTTTTCTGATTGTAATAAGCTGTTTACAATTTATAATCTGTAGTGTAAAGAATAAAGAAAGATCTATTTAATAACTCCATTGAATAAACAGTACACCATTTTCACAAAATTTGGATTATTTAACTAATGTAATGTAAAAATAATGAAATAATTTATGAAATGCTATGTAGTTTGAAAATTAAACAAAGCAGGTCATAACATTTCGCGTCACTTGACAGGTGATGAATGACGTATTGACGGATTACGTGAGGATAATTTGTTCTACGGAAGGAGAGTGAAATTATTTACATTTAAGTGAACAAATTATTTACCTCGTTATTTTTAAGAACAACTTTCAGCGCTCTAATTTTTTTTTCTACTCAGCTTTCACCTTTACGTTTACGATGCTTTATGGAAAATATATTATAAAGAAATTAAAATAAGACTGTTGAGAGTGAGATTAAATTTCATAAAAAATGTATCTAATTAATTTATAGGTACCTTTCTTATGAAATTTTATCAGAAATGTACATAAAATACTATAATTTTATGTACACTTATTACATTTTACTGTCTTATTTGTAGTTCCATTCATTTTATCATTAATTTTGATATTTCATTTATGGAAAAATGTCATAACTGAGATTAATATAAAAATAAGATCATATATATTTCATAAGATGATACTGATACTTGTAGGTACCGTTCTCAGTTGAAATTGAAAAATAAAATTAACTTCTTCACACGTGTTTCGCAAAAGTAAAGGCCTTAACAGCGGAGAATAATGCTTAACTTAAATAACGCAACTTAATTGTATTCTAGTTGGTCTATTGTACTTCTTAATTACAGCCCGATTATAAACACAAAATTACATTTCTTAATTACTGCAGGTCTTCTGATTAGTCAAAACGATATAATTTACAATGTGGTAAAAAAAGATCTATCTCATAAGGACATTTACGAAAGTGGATGCGGCTTTTAACTAATTTTATAATATTTTAACAACTTAAATGTAAAAATCTATTATAATTAAAGAAATAACAAATAATTGTATTAATTTATTTTTCATCGAAAAAAATTTTTGCTTTCAGAAAATATTGTCCATATTCATAAAAACAACTAAAAGCAAATAAATGTATTTGAAATTAAATAATATCTTTGTTTTATTGAGTTTTGTATGTTACAATTCAGAGCTGATTTTCAGGTAGGGGATCCAATTAAAAAAATACATGATTTGCTTTCCTTAAAGCCTTGTGCTTTTAACTAATATAATCCCTAAACTGAATGCGACTGAATTTCTAAAGTTTTCATAAAATTAGTTATGGGAGTGGGGTTATAAATATAAAAAAATATTTTTTTCTATGACTTTAAAAAAACAAAACATATTTATAATAATTTCCATCATTTGTGAATAGTTTCTGAAAGTTTCATTAACACTCCACAGTTAGTTTTGCAAGATTTTCCAAATTAATGTCTGCCATAAAAAAAAATAAAATAAACAGACAAATAAATAAATAAACGTGCTGAAAATTTGTTATTTTACTAGCTCTCATGGAGGTACCTACATTAGATCTACTATAGTAGGTCTAATGTAGTACTATTAATATTAATGACTATGACGTGATTGTTGGATACATTCATTATACATTGTATATGAACCCAGGTATAGGGTTATGCATCGATTATTAGTGATTGAACTTTAGATTCAATCACAAAATTGAACACTTGCACGGTAGGCATGTAGTGGTTATTTAAGATTATGAATTTATGAATTAGTTTGTGAATATATGAAAATGAATGGATAAGATTTTTAATTGTGCAAGTTGAGAAAAGTGTTGAACGTAGTGTCGGAGTTACCTCCTCCTTCAAGTTCGTAACCCTTTCACCAGAGGTCTCTCTTTCCTGGCTATAAATAGCCAATGACCCTTCGGCTCGATCTCTTTTTCCCTTTCAGGCCTGGGCACTAAACACCCCGAGGTAAATTTCTCTGCTTCCTAGAGGACTATAACTATCAACCTCGTAATGTAGTCGCTAACAAGGGATAGCGTGCACACACGCACGCACACACAGAATATTCACGCACGCACGCACGCACATACAGAATATTCACACACACTTTGTCCTTCGTACTGTTTCCCTGTATTGTAACTTGTTATGAATATATATTTGTTGTGTATACATATATTATCGGTCTTGTGTTGTTTGCTTTTCTTTTCCTTCTTCTTTGGACTTAATGTCATTCCATGTCAAAACACCAGCAAAAAGTTGAAATCTGCACCCACTGACACCAAATTACTTGAAATTTGGCACAAATGTTCCCCTTCATGAGTTAGGAAAGTGTGCCAAATTATTTTGTGCTAGACTTTACCATTCCAATTTTAAGGGGGGGTGTATAATTTTCCTATTTTGCCTCTAAATTAAGGCCATGCAACGTCGCCGAATTTCAGTGTTTTTTAAAAATTAAAGAAAAATACTTCCATACCTTCAATATTTCTGAAATTTGGTATGTAGGGCAAATAAGAAGTGTAGAATCCAAATATTTAACTATTTCAAGCCTACACTTGATAGAAAATTTTATTTTGCTCACCCAAATACATGACCCCAAAATCAACAACTTTTCACCTACGTAGCTTACGGTCAGTCTATCGAAAATACGTCCTCTTCACTTTTCATAATATTTTTTGCCTAACATCTACAATGCCTGCTCAAGTTCACCAAAAAGAGGGTTTTAAGTCTACTTTAGAAGATATGACCCTGCCAAGTTTAGAGTTTTTTTTCCCTACGTATGTGCAGGATTTCCGAGAAAGATTATAATTAAAGACAATCATCTTAATGCTCTATGGCCTCTAAAATGTTGATATTGTGCTAAGTAACTTCTTAAATTGTTCAATAAGATTGTTTTTATTAATTAAAAAATAATTTAAATATATTTTGCAGATATTACTTTTTGTACAGATAGATTCTCTTTAAAAAGCTGTAAACATTGCCTCATGTATGATAATCAACAGTGCATAGAAAATTTGTAAATGGCACTTAACAAATGGAGTTAAAAGAAATTCTTTCTGTTTGTGTTTCTTTTAATTTTATTTTGGTAAATTATTTTCATGAAACAAAAAAACATTTTTCATTCTCAAAAAAGTCATAAGATAAATGTGAATCTTTAAGATATATTTGAAGTTGGCACTAAACATATTTATATAGTTAAAGGAAATGTTTTCATTGCTTTTTTTAAATTTTCATTTTTATTTTTTAAATAATTTTTCAAAATTATTTTCATGAAATATAAATATTTGAATTTTGTTTCATTCTGGAGAATATCATAATAAAAATGAATATACAAAGAGTCTTTAAAAAGATTACATTTTAAACTACACTATGCACTAAATTTTGTTGTGCATATAGACTAAATTGTTTTGGATATAATTTTTTTTTTTGCTATAATTTATCCATCTTGGACAAATGATAAACTCTACCATTTGCTGTTGTAGGAACATCAACTGTGCACAGAATATTCATTAATGGTACAAAACATATCCTTAAAATCTTCTTTCCAGTAAAATGAATGTGATTGAAGAGCTGTGTGCATGAACTTAATCAGCAAGTCTTTATTCTCCATATCAATTTCCAGGACCATGCCAATCCAAATTTTATTGTCGCACTTGCAATAAACACAACTTGAAAAAAAAAAAATTTACTGGTTTTTCTTCAGTCCCAATAGAAAAGTCATATATTAGGTCATAGTTTTCATCTTCGCTACATTGTTTCATAGCTATTTTATCTCTGGTGAGTGGAATAAATTGATGAAAACATCTTGTTCCTGGGACTGTGGATGTATTTTCGAATCTCATGGTGAGACTCCTCCTCACTTCCTCAACTTCTTCCTTTTCAACCAGAATGAATTTGATACCTTCAATTGCAGATTTACAATATTCAAACATAGATTCTGTGGAAAGGATTTGTTTGGTAGTTGGTCTTCAGAGACTTTCTTTTGACACTATCCTTTTCACTGTCCCACCTATGCCATCACACGGTTGTTTACCATGGCTTGTTGCAAAGAAATTCCATTTTGCATTGAGCCCAAAATCTTTCTGATGGTTGCACAAATTGGCAAAGTTCTTATAATTCTTGTATTGCACTGCACAACCATCAGTAAAATATTCAATATTTTTTGTTTGGCAAGGTAGCTTTGATTACCTCAATAATTTTTTTCTGTACCATATAAACAAATGCTACATCATGTGAGTTGTCACTCGACATAATGCAGAAACATTCACTTTACAATGCATTTTCAAGCTTAAAGTACCACTGGATGTAAAGTATATTGTGAAGTATTCCAATGATAACTCTGGATCTCATCTTGAACTATAAATTTGTAGTTCTTGGCAAAATCTCACAGGAACAAAAATTTCACTATCACTAATCTCCTCTTTTCTTTGCTTTAAGTACCTTGATTGTGATTTAGCCAGGTAAGAATGAGGTGCTAATTTATTTAGTTGCAAAACAACTAAATCAATGTAGGCTTGACAGGATCCCTTTTGTGTTGTCAAAGTTGATCGGTCAGTTGTTGTCCATTGGGAGAACTCAATTGATTCAGTATTATCAATATATCCTTCCATGGTGCAAGCTGCCCTGATGATTTAGGACAATTTGGACCCCTATGAATCATACACTCTCTGCTACTGGTATTACAGACAATATATTTGCAGAGATCTTTATATGATACATTCAGTGGTTCCAGTAATAATTTCATATTTTGGTGGATAGTGCATACACATACAACATGCATACCTGCATTACCAGCAAGGACACACCATTTCGACCTTAGACTACAAAATTTTGAAAATCCCAAAGGTACTGTTGGGTTCTGTTCCTTGAATGCTCTGAAGAGCTTGTTTATGTTGCCCAAGATGAGTCTTTTCTGCTGATGAATATTACGTTTAATTCCTGCCTGGCATCAGTCGAGTATATTCATCTTGGTAAAATGCTTCCACTAACTGTGCAATATCAGCAGGCAAAGACTTACCCCTTTTTGGTTCTGGCACAGCTAAAATACCTCTTTCCAAACACAATTTGCAAGCCTTGCATACAATGTGTTCCGAAACACCAAACACATCCATGACTTTTTTTGTGATCCAGTCAATAGGGGCAAGTGTCAAGATCTGTATTTTGATTTTAGTTGATTCCACTGTCTTCACTTTTTCTACAAGAAGCTCTATCATTTTATCAAAGCACTTAGCTTTATCTAAAATCTCCTTTTTAATTTTTAAAGCCTCATCATTCAACAGCTCATAGTCAATGTTTAATGACTTGGCTACTTTGGTCTTTACACATTGCATTTCAGAAAAAAAATTTTTCTCTTACCTAAAGTAGCTTTTTCCTGAGTAATGAAGCCCTTTTTTTTTCAGTGGAGAAATTCCAATAGCAGAGAAACATTCATTGATATTTCTCTTCTTCTGTTTCTGCAGAAGTACTTGTATCAAGCTCTTTCATTTCCTCATCTGATACACATCTTGGTTCTTCATTATTACTACTTTTATTTTCTGATTCTGCAGAAGTACCTGCTTTCAAGTTCTTGTATTTCCTCATCCCTCTTTGCTGATACATGTCTTGGTTCTTCATCATCTTGGAAGTAGTTTTTGGATTTGTATTCAACAATTAGGGCAGAGTTTCTTGCCTGGGATTAATACCAACTTAGCCTTTGCCTTGTCTGCCATCTCCAATGAAATTGGTTTCAAACCACCTTTGATTTGCTTTTTATGATTTTTAAATGGATTACAACATCTTTTTTCAAGCCATTCATAGTTAGTCAACAAGGTCTGCTTGTGATGGTAACAGATAGTCTGTATTTTATCCTTGTCAAGTCCTGTTCTATAGGCAATAAGCTTTACATCCATTGCATCCAACTGATCAACTGAAATCAATCCAACCTGTTTATCATTGAATAAACCATGACATGTTTCAACTGTTAGCTCAGTACAAATAGAACAATTCATCTTTAACTGAAAAAAGAAACTACTGTACTTCAAGTCCAGTGTGCAAGTAAAAAATCCAAGTAATTAGAAAAATAACACCTTTCTCCTTGGATACTGGATAGTAAGTGACAGATGTTTCAGACTGTTTCAGGACCAAAGAGACAGTTTCATAGTGTAGTTTAAATGTAATCTTTTAAAAATTAAAAGACTCAGTCTTTTTTTATATTCAATTTTTTTATTTACACCGAAAAATCATTTTTGTTCCATTTGATTATTTAAATTAAAAAAAAAAAAAAAAATCAAAACAAGAATTAATTAAGTCAAATATTTTTGTTTCATTCAAAAAATAAATTTTTGAAAAATTATTTAAAAAAAAAAAAAAAAATTTTAAAAAAGACTAATATTCAAGCATTTTCCTTCAAAATCAAATATATAAATATGTTAAAAAATTATTTAAAAATAAAAATTTAAAAAAATAAATAAGCCAAACTATATAAATATGTTAAGTGCCAATATTATGTTTTTTAAAGATTCACATTTATCTTATGACTTTTTTGAGAATGAAAAAAAAAAATCAAATGTTTTTTTGTTTCATGAAAATAATTTACCAAAATAAAATTAAAAGAAACACAAACAGAAAGAATTTCTTTTAACTCCATTTGTTAAGTGCCATTTACAAATTTTCTATGCACTGTTGATTATCATACATGAGGCAATGTTTACTGCTTTTTAAAGACAATCTATCTGTACAAAAAGTAATATCTGCAAAATATATTTAAATTATTTTTTTTTTTTTTTAATTAATAAAAAAATCTTATTGAATAGTTTAAGAAGTTACTTAGCACAATATCAACATTTTAGAGGTCATGGAGCATTAGGATGATTGTCTTTAATTATAATCTTTCTTGGAAATCCTGCACATACATAGGAAAAAAACTCTAAACTTGGCAGGGTCATATCTTCTAAAGTAGACTTAAAACCCTCACAAAATTTTTTGGTGAACTTGAGCAGGCATTGTAGATGTTAGGCAAAAAATATTATGAAAATTGAAGAGGACGTATTTTTGATAGACTGACCATAAGCTACATAGGTGAAAAGTTGTTGATTTTGGGGTCATGTATTTGGGTGAGTAAAATAAAATTTTCTATCAAGTGTAGGCTTGAAATAGTTAAATATTTGGATTCTACACTTCTTATTTGCCCTACATACCAAATTTCAGAAATATTGAAGGTATGGAAGTATTTTTCTTTAATTTTTAAAAAACACTGAAATTCAGCAACATTGCGTGGCCTTAATTTAGAGGCAAAATAGGAAAATTATACACCCCCCTTAAAATTGGAATGGTAAAGTCTAGCACAAAATAATTTGGCACACTTTCCTAACTCATGAAGGGGAACATTTGTGCCAAATTTCAAGTAATTCGGTGTCGGTGGGTGCAGATTTCAACTGACAAAAATCAAAATATTGGGTCAGCAAAAAATGGCAACTATTTTGGTATACTCGAGCTGCTGATTGAATCTGACCCTTTCGTGAGGAATTTATTGAATTACTGGAACAGGTTCTTTGTATTATTTTTGAAGAAGTAAAAGAGTCAAAGTAATATTCAATAAGTGTAGATTCCACTCCAGACATCTTATACACAGGTCAACTAACATTTACTGTCTGACACTTTAAAGGCTGTTAACCCGTGAGATGTTTCTCATCCCTATTTTTCTCTTGGAGCAAAGGATCTAACAGACACTGTTGTGAATTTTCTTAATGAGAACAAAATTCCGCTATCAAAATGTCGTGGTCAGGGATACAGTATTGCCTCAGATATGTCTGGACGATATACTGGATTGCAGGCACGTATTCATCAACTCAATGATATTCAACAGTTCTTCACTGATGTTTTTGCAGATACTGAATCACAATGTGGGGATGTAGGATTGGTTCAGAGTGAACTCGACAGATGGACCAAAATAAGAGTGGCATTCAGTGAAGCACATAGAAAGAACGATATATCTATGCATCCAAATGCTGTTTGTTGGCTCTCTCTTTATATACACTTAAGAAAATCTAACCACTTGACGTAAAGCTTAGTTTCAGCTAACATCAAAAGTCTATTGGTTCTTTGGACTGGCTAAAATTGGTGTTCCTTTCTCTTTTTTTTTTTTTTATAGCGGACGTTATGTATGGAGCCTCTTATTTTAGTAGATCTCTAGTCACAGTAACTCGACCTTGGACCAGCAAACTTCTGTTTTGCAGCAGTTGTTCGGCTTTTTCTTCTTCCTCCATTTTTTATATGAGAGTCGCTTTCGAGAGAGTGAGAAAAAGAGATGAGTGTTTAAGGAAAACAAATGCTTTATTTTATTTTTTTTTAAACATTTTATTTTCATATTTCTTTTTTCTATTTGGGTACAGAGAGGGATGTGATAACGAAGAAATAGGAAGAACGGATGAATCGGGTAACAGATGTTGGTGAAGACATTAGAACAGATAGAGACGAAAATTCTAACAAATTAAAACAATTCAAGTTTAACAAATAATGTTGCAAATTATTAAAGTATCTCTCGATGAAATTAATGCAAAGTAATTAAATCCTTGTTTTATCAAAATAAATGCAAAATAATTACTGATAATGTTATCTTTTGCCTAAATCAATACAAATGAATCATTTTAAGGTGTTTTTGTAGAAAAACATTGGCCTTTACCTACCCTGATGATGACTTAAGTCAAAAGATTGCATTATATTTCTTTCAAATTTAACTTTGGGCAATTTCTAACAGAATTTCTTTCTTATAAGAGGAGGATTATACTTAACTTGGAAAAGTCGATCCATAAAATGAATCAACACAAAACATCTGTTGTCTTTAATAGCACTACACGTATATAGAAAAATTCTCGCTCTCTCTTGTTCTTGTAACGGCATTCACCCGGGGTGGGTTGAGCCGGCTCCAATATTGGAGTTTCATGGGGATTTGGAAATCACAAGTGGTCCCCAACCCGCATGTATAGCACATGAGATTTGATTATAGTGGTGAAGGTTTCGTGCAGGACCATCCACACTTTTTGAAGGGCCGAATACAGAGACCTCGTGCACTACATGCCGCAAGGTCCCCAAACGACCCTCCGCAGGTTTTGAATTCAGAGTTGTCCTTCTCCTAGACCAGTTGCCATCCAAGGCTATAGAACCCAGTCTGCCCTGCTATTTACCCAAAGCTGGAGGGAGAAGAAGAGGATTCACACCTTTCCCAAAGGTAATTAGCACGTAAGTAAATATAATGGATTCGACTGGAATTCGAACTCGGCTCTCCGAATCCAAGCCGCTATCCATTACTCCACCGTGCCTCCTCGAAAAAAAAAAATTCAGTAATTTTGATGAGGAAGGAAAATTTGGTAACTATACAAATAAAATTCGATTGAAAATTGATTTTAAGATCGTTGCTTCTAAATCTCCCATAATAGTAATTTGTCCTTTCTTAAATATTTATTTAAAAAAAGACACTTACAAGAAAAGACACTTCGTACAAGAAATTTGAGTCCAGATAACTCTGTAATTAAATTTATAATTAATAGCTAGCCATTACACCACACCCAAGTCACATGAAAAAAAAAACCCTTGAACTTATTTTTTTGCCGAACTGGTTTGGTTTTCAAAACTGCTTCTTTCAAATTTGATATGATAAAATGTCACTTTGTTATTGTAAAAGGAGTTCTTTTTTAAACTAAAGCTAGGAGAAAAAAAAGAAAAAGGGCACTACTGGTCCCCTCGTAAAAAGTAGGGAAAATTTTGGGGGTAAATGATTTTTGAAGATTAGTGTTCTTCTGTCTATGATTATTTACATTATTCGGATTGTTATCCTCATCTTCATGGCAATGAAGATGAGGATAACAATCCGAATAATGTAAATAATCTAAATAAAAAAAAAATTGATTTGTCATCAATTGAGAAGGGCGTCCTGTTCATAATATCGATATAGTGTTAAAATCGATCCCTGATGTTTTAAAGAATTATCAAGACAGATTTTTATTTACAAACTAGAATACCCGTGAATCGTTAGGGGGGGGGTCACTGATAGTTCAGCCCATAAAACAGTGAAGTTGATTTCAACATGCCATTCAAATGAAAGTTAATTTAATTATAATTCTGTTAAATATTTCAATTCCTCCGTGTCAACATTGGTCTGGTTTACAAGTTCATGTTTAACGTTTTACTGATTGTTTACGACATTTAATCGGAATAGCATTTCCGGGATGAACTTGAAGTATGAATCAGATTATGCCAAAAATATTTTTTTTTTAAATTTAAAATATAAATAATTATCAAATTAAGTTAAAGCATTATGCATCGGACGGATGCTATCACAGTCGTAAAAGTTTAAATAATTTAACTTTTAATTTAACTTAAGTTAAATTAAAAATGAACTTAAGTGTTTAGATAATAAAAACACAACTTTTATTAAGAGTTACAAAGGATAGGAAGTTGTGGAGAGTCATGACTACCAATGTACAAAGAATCATATTTTCAAGGCAATGTATTTTTAAAGAAAGAGTATGAAATCAGGTATCGATTTGACACTATCAATATGATAGGACTGCCTTTTTAAATCAAAACAAATCAGTATTTTTTCTAAGAAGGTGTGAAGAATATGAATTTCCAAAAATTATGCCCAGGAAAACCATTCCTTATTTTTTACAAATGGACAACTATTTAATTAGTACCTAAAAAGATTCCAAAAATACGATACACAATCACACAATCACTTATTCCTCATCAGAAATTTCCAGGGACAAATGTTCGATTGCCTCGGGAACAAGGCGAATCAAAAGCAATAGTTATTACATAATTCTGGGATAATCTGGAGTTAGCTATGACTCATTTAGAGTCCATTCACAAGAGATAAGCTTTTCAGCTGGAGTAAATCGTACTGTCATGTTTCCACCTGTTTTATCAGAGATCTTAATGTAACAGAATGATCCAGGACATAGTTGCCTCTCTCTGCGAATCCATTCTCCGCCGACTTCAAGAATTAGATGGGCATAAGTGTTAGTCTCATTTAGGGTGAGTTTTGCATCAATTTCAAATTCCTTTGATTTATTTGCAAAGTTGATGTCCCTGGTGCAGACTTTAAATTTAATTAGATCATCGATATTGGAAGCTGTGATATTGGAAGCTGTGATATTGGAAACTGTGTTATTGGAAACTGTGGCATTGAGAAAAGTTATTTTGGCAGCAGTGGTCTGCGAGATTCCAAATTTAATAAAACCGCAACAAACAATAGGAGCAACAGTGACTATAAATAGAAAAGCAATTAAACATTGTTTCTTGTTTGGCTTCCGACACTTAGGATTTTTCTTTGTTCGAGACGCCTCAACATCACTCTGAAAAAGGAAAGAAAAAAGTTTAATCAGATTAAAGTAGTTCAAATACACATGATATATACATACTTTTTAAAGGATGTCTATGTGGTTATTGAAATAATAACTAGACCAGCAACTTACATAGTAAAAGGGTTTATTTTAAACAAAAACAATACCAGTATATATATATATATAATTCGACTGAAGCTGCAAAGCAAGTCAGGATTTACCAAACCACCCAAAAGAAGCGTTGTGTGGCACAAGGCCAATTCTTTCTGGGGCACTTTGAAACCAGAGCTCCGACAAAAAATCCCCATACACCCCCACCACGCATATATACACATATATATATATATATATATATATACATATATACATACATATATATATACATATATACATACATATATACATATATATATATACATATATATATATACATATATATACATATATACATATATATATATATATATATATATATATACATATATATATATATATATATATATATATATATATACATATATATACATATATATATATATATATATATATATATATATATATATATATATATATTATATACATATATATATATACATATATATATATATATACATATATATATATTTTTTTTATACATGTTTAATATATTTATATCAGGATATACATAAAAATATAACATCATTTATATACACTTATATAAGTACACATATATTATCTGTCTTTATGAGTTCATATCAAAACCACACATATATATATCAGTCACATATATATTCTGATTATATATCATGTCTCTTTTGAAGCATGACTATACAGAATATTTTCCCATATGAGTTGCCATTTCTTTCTGCACACATATATATATGACACACATATATATAAGACCCATATATGTCCTGTTATTCAAATCATATATGAGGGAAGAATATATAAAATATATAAATGCCATCATATACACCCTTGATATGGTCATGCATATATATATTCATACATATATCATACATATATATATATACAAAAATATATATACATATATATACATATCTCATATGGCTACATATATCTATACATTTATATATACATACATATATTTATCCAATTTAAGCACATACATATATATACATATATATATACATATATCTTCATATACACATATACATATACATATACATATATATATATATATATATATATAAAAACATATATTATATATATATTATAGGATATATATATATTTAAATTGTGTGTATTTAAGCAGCATATTTTCATTTATACACGTTTCATTAAATAATATAGACAAGTGTTGTCTATTTATTTTATGTAAAATTTTCGTATCTTCTGATAAGTTTGATAACATTATCATTAACCGAAAAAGAAATTCACAATCAATCCATTATTTTTTTTTTTAATATAATCTAAGCTTTCAACTTACTCAAGCCATTATCAAAGATGTAATTACAAACGTATCAAACAATATACGGACACGATGATGATAGTCTGTCATTGTTTTGTTTACATAGTGGATCACTAAGCAATGAACACGCGCATATAAGACGCTAGAAGCGAAAATCGCACCGCATCTCATGACGTCACACATGACTACATGAGTGAATTGAAGAATGAAATAAGAAAAAGCCGTTGGTATAAACCAATGGCTTCTGTTACCAATATAGAAATTATAGACATTTAAGAATATTTGTAGAGATGCCATAGTTGATTTTGTTTAGGTTGGGTTTTAAACTGTTTGATGTATAATGCTTCAAGTATTTTTTAGTTTTGTCTATTGTTTTCATGTCGAAGTATAGTTGTGTTTTCGACAAGTATTTTACGGAATTGTGTGTGCGGGCAGGCATGTTGTTTTTAAATGCCTAAAAATGTTAGAGTTTTCATTAAAATGTAGTGTCAAGCCTCGTGAAAGCGAGTTTGTGGTGTGACCAACATAAATATTATTTAATTCGTTGGAGATACACTCTCCCAAAAGGCACTTGAATTTATAAACTATGTTGGTTTTTGCAAATCGCTAACCGGGGAGAAGAATCATTGCAAGTATTAAGTTGGATATACTAGATTTAGTGTAGTATATGATTAATTTAATTTTTTGCTAGGATCTGTAGTTGATATATTAAATTTACTAAATTTTTAGTATGTGTTCATCTTGTTTATAATTAGTATGCATTTGATTACGATATAGAAGATTAATATATTTGAGATCAGTAGAAGCAGTATTATGTACAATTTGCTTATTATTGAGATTTCTAAGAAAGCATCTTATTTGTTCATCAACTATATAGTTTGGAAAGCTATTATTAATAAGTGTCTGTTTTATATTCTTTAGTTCACTGTAAAAAATCTGTTTGGTGGATGAATTAGTTTCTGCACGATGTATTAGATTCTTTATAATTGCTATTTTGTAGTAATATGGGCATTCGCTCTTGTAGTTAAGTGTACATGAATTTATGCTTGTAGGTTTTTGTGTATGGCGAAATAGTAAATTTGTTATTATTTGTGTTTATCAATATGTCAAGGAAGGGATTTTATTATTCGTATTGAGTTCATATGTGAATTTAAGGACAGAATTATTTTGGAACCGTTTTTTAAGTTGAATTATTTCATCTGTATTTTTAACTAACATAAGAATATCATCAACGTATCTTAGGTAGATTGATGGTTTTTAAAATCTATAAATAACTTATTTTCGAGGTTCGACATGTAGAAATTATAAATGTCGGGCCCAATACTGAACCCATGGGAGACACCATCACGTTGTATATATATATTTACATAGATATATATACATATATATTCATATATATATATACATATAGCAATTATAATATAAGGAAAAAACAAAAGTATAAATATGTGCATTTAAAACGAATGCAACATTATTAATGAAAATCTTACCGAATAAAGATTAGGGTGTAATGCATAAGTATTATACAAAGTTACAAAAATTTACATAATAGTTTTTTTTTTTAAATATAAAGATTAAATGGAACAATGGAAATAAGCTTCTGGACAAAAATTAAGGAACGATCTTGTTAGTACTTGATTGTGAACAAAATATCAACAGAATGTAATATTTGGTAAACATCTGTTGCAGGCCCAGTAGGGTGCAGTGCTGGTTTATTACTAAGTGGCCTTGTGCCAGACACCACACTAAACTACCGAGTCTACAAGCAAAGTAAAAAGATAAAAATATGCGTGAATGAACAACGAAGAAATGTGGTTAATCCACACGTGCATAAAATAAAATATATTAAGATAGCCGACACAGAATGACAGAACAAGACTGGATTCCAACAAGAGTAATTTTTATTAAATGCAGGAAAAAACAAGTAAATTATCCCGTAGTCGGGATCAATGAAAAAGTTCCGCGCCAAAAGTAGAAACAAGATGGCTAAAGGCGGGAATGGTTCTTGAAGAAGAAAGGTTCCAGTAAGTCAATGTACATGGTAATATTCATACAAGGAAAAATACTCACTGCGAGTTTTTTAGGTAATGTGAATGTTAAATATTTTTTTTTTTTATTTTTTTTTTTTTTTTTTTTTACTGGTTCAAAACAGATTTCTGACGAGACCCAAAGTGGACGACGGTTTTGTATGTTCTGCATCGTCTCGGAGTAGGACTTTGAATGACGAGTCACAAAAGGGCCGGAAAGTAATTATTTGGTATATGCATCATCTCGTAGAAGGATTTTTGAATGACGAGCCAAAAGGGACGAGGAATTAATTATCTGGTATTTGCATTAAAAAGATATCCTCGTCTGCCAACCTTCATATTGACATGGCTAAAATGAGTCTGCTTTGGGTCCGAGTCTGGATCACCAACTGACTTTTTTGAAACAACAGTTTGTCGTTGACGTCTAAATTTTTTCGCGGCAAGATTTCAAAAATCTAATTTGCATAGCCAAGTCGTTGGTTGGTGAGCAAAACAGTTACTACTGTATTAGACCGAACGAGGGAGAAAGGGGGTGTCAAACGCGCGCGCGCACACACGAGTGTGGAAGAAAGGGAGTAAACTCGCGCGCGCGTAAAATGTCGTAGATGGAATAATACATTATTCCACACATCCACTTATTTTCAATAATTTCTCTCTATCGTCGATCACATGATCTAATTAATTTCTTGCAAAAATCAGCAGTAATTCCCTCCCATTCGTCTTTCAATAACTCCCATAGGTTATCCTGGCTTTTTGGGTTTCTTTTCTGAGCCCTTTCTCCAATTATCTTCCAAACATTTTCTATTGGATCCAGGTTGGGGCTCTGGGCTGGCCACTTCATTAGAAGCTGGAATACGGGCATGCAATCCTGCATTTTTTAACCTGCAAACAACCGTTTTCTTGAAATCTTATCCGTCACTTCATTAAATTTACGGACAATTGATGTAGCAGTTTCAAAACGGTTTTTTTGTAGATATTCTAACAATTCTTTGATCTTCTCTTTGCGATGTTTTGGAGGTCTGCCGGTTTTTGGTTTTGCATCTAAAGTTTTATCAGTTTTATACCTGCTAATTACACAATGAACAACACTTTTATACCTATGAACAATATCAGAAATTTCTGAAATTGATTTTGTTCCTTGATCGTTAGCGATAATGAGATATTTTTTCTTCAAAAGACAACGTTTTGCCAAAAGACAGTGTAGAATTTGTCATATTGCTTAAAAATAAAGTCCTAATGATACAAGAAATTTTATTTATTGTTAAAAAGTTCCATCGAGTTTATTAAATTAAAAGTTTATGCAAATTATTAACATCGTTCCTTAACTTTTGTCCAGTAGCTTATTTCCTTTGTTCCATTAATCTTTATTTAAAAAAAAACTATTATGTAAATTTTTTGTAACTTTGTATAATATTTATGCATTACACCGTAATATTTATTCAGTAAAATTTCATTGCTAATCATGCATTACTTTTAAGTTAATACACATATTTATGTCTTAGTTGTTCCGTTCATACATTATAGCCCTACTGTACAAATATATACATATACATATCTGCATACATATATATATATATCCGTA
The DNA here is from genome assembly GCA_903632075.3 of Acanthosepion pharaonis. NCBI lineage: Eukaryota > Metazoa > Mollusca > Cephalopoda > Sepiida > Sepiidae > Acanthosepion > Acanthosepion pharaonis. The sequence continues at coordinate 19,148 of CAHIKZ030004896.1, read as the reverse complement.
ATGTATGCATATATCCATATATATTCATATATCCATATATATATATATCCATATATATAAAATACAAATACAAACATACATATATATATACATATAAATACATATGTATATATATATATATATATATATACATATAATACATATATACAAATATATATATTACATATTATATACATATATATACATATATATACATATATATATATATATGTATATACATATATATATACATTTATATATATATATATATATATACATATATATACATATATACATACATATATATATATACATGCATACATATATATATATATACATACATATGTATCCATGCATATATATATACATACATATATACATACATATACATATATATATACACATATATATACATACGTATATATCACATATATATATACATATATATATACATATATATATATATATATACATATATATATATATATATATATATATTTTTATATACTATATACATACATATATATATTTATATATACATATATATATACATACATATATATATACATATATACATAATATATATATACATATATATACATACATATATACATATATATGTATATATACATATATATACATACATATATACACATACATATATACATATGCATACATACATATATACATATGCATATATAGATACGTACATATATACATGCATATATATATACAATATAAATATATATATATATATATATATATATATATATATATATATATATATAAGGAACATAGAAGCCTGACGATTGCATATAGCATAAAACAGACTGGTCGCCTCTAAGTGTTGGACTTTATGTTCACTTTTATATTTTCTATCTCTGATATTGAGCACTTCCCATAAATATATTAAGACTATATATATATATATATATATATATATATATATATATATATATTTACTTGAATGTGTATATTTCAATTACAGTTCTACCTTTGAATAGTTAATGCATAAATGTATGTGCATTTGAACCTTTTTTTTATTTTTATTTTAAATACAAAATAATTGATAACTACCATCATGGACCATACATTTTTGGAAGGATTTTATGATAGAGAAGACCCTTCTGATGATTTCATAATCGGAGAGATTTTGTAGGGAACTTGTTGAAGAACTTTGAAATATATATATACTGCTATGGTTCTCGAGGTGTGTTTGTCGTCAAGAGCCTCACTCTTTCTGTGAGTGATGGTAGTTAGCACGTCGGCAGTGCATTAAGCAGACCGAAACCCATACAGCACATCACTGAAGGGTTTTTTTTCTAGGTTCTTGATAACCCTCTTATTGATTATGGTCTCAAAGAACTTGCTGAGGAAACTGATGGGTCTGTACTGGATGATAGAAGATCACACGCCAGCCTTCTTGAAAGCCAGGCATACGGGACAACAAACCCGGGAGAAAAAATATATGCATGAAAGAATAATTTTGAAGTTCCGAAATAATTTTTACAGAAACTATCAATATAATATCTTGATCTATATTGTATCAAACACATTTTTAAAAAAGTAAATGTCAAGAACGGTGGATCCTAATTAGATAAACTAGCCAATTTCATTTAGGAAAAAAAATTGGATAGACTAGATGCGCAAATAATTTTAATCATTTAAA
>CAHIKZ030004896.1:0-12500 GCA_903632075.3 Acanthosepion pharaonis | reverse complement strand
CCGGTTCGAATCCTGTCAAAGAACGAATATTTTCTATGAAAAATTTTGACATTCAGGCCGGTAAATGTATTTATCACTGTTTATTAAAACAAATCTATTAAATACGTCAATATTAAGTTAAATGGACAAACGTCCAAAAACAAACTTATTGTCCATTTAAAGACATTTGTTTTATCTGATACGCCAGAGTTTAACGAGATTGTTATTTTTATACATAAAGTACCTTCTAGCAAATGTTTCTTTGTATAATAAACATTAAATAACATTCCGTAAGATGCCTGAATGTGAGAAATCGTGAATTTTTCATAGAAAAATATTCGTTTCAGGCCGAAATGTTTCGAATACTTCCTGTACTTGAACCGTCATATACGCTGAAACATTTGTATCTATAAAAAAAAAGGCGCGTTCGGTAATACAAGGTTTTTACTGCTTGTTTGACCTTCCAATTTTAATATTGAATCTCGTACATTCGATACGTCAGAGCAGTTATGTATCGAGATGTAAAATTTCTGAGTTTTGTGCCATATTAAAGACCTTTGTTCACCGGTCCGACAATTTATTTATCCTAGACATTTTTATTATGTTTAACGTTATTTTTATGGATACAGGTTTTAATCGTCAAAGAACGAATATTTTTATGATAAACATTCATTAAATAACATTTACCGGCCTTTATGTACGAAAGAGCATTTTCTTAAAAATTTCGTTTCTTTGAAAAATTCGAACCTGCAAATCCTATATTAACAAATTGTTTGACGTTGTCTATACCTTGATGCCGCTTACCGTTAAATACAAAGAGTAAAGTTCGGTAGACAAGCAGTAAATTCGACCTTATAAGGTTAACGGTAAGGCACGTCTGGCGTATATGACAGTTTAACGGTAAGGTATGCAGGTTCGAATCACCATCAAGAAGATTTCAGGTTCGAAACCGTCAAAGAACGAACATTTTGATATAAACAGAGCATTCAGGCCGGTAAATGTTATTTAATACTGTTACTGGTAAACCCAGGCATTTTGGCGAATACTTGTATCTATAAAAAATAACAACGTTAAACATAATAAAATGTCTTTATTACCAAATTATATATATTCACCATTTTTATACATACATACATAAAACCTTTACATATGATACGCCTGTGCTGATAAAAATGCCAGATTCAAAGGAAATAATTTTAAAATTTTATAAGGTCAATTGTTCAGTCTACCGAACGCTTTTGTAGAAAAAACGGTTTATCAAACAAAAGTAGTATAAGGACGGTTAATGATACACTCAAGGTCTGAATCTATACATAAGAACGAATATTTTCGAACAAAATTCCAAATATACAAATATATAATCATGCATAAATACCCATACCAACACAGATCCATTTGCTTAAATACCTCACATGTAAACATATATATATAATATATATATATACACACACATAAAATGTACATAATAAATAAAATTCTTGACAAAAAGCAATTTTTAATCTAACATTGACACCAGAAATAAACATTCACATATGATGAGTAACACACACACCCACACACACACATATATATATTTACAGGCCTAAATTGACCTTGCTATATAGAATACATACTTTGTCATAATACATAATATAAATTAACGTATATGATACACCACACACACACATGCAGGTTCGAATCCCTACATAGAACATAAACATAGCTTGACATTCAGCATGGTAAATGTTATTTAATACACAATGCATCTGGATAAAATAGCATATAGATATAATATTTTTGTCCACTCTAATTTTAAATATTTTAAATTCTAATATATATATATATATATATATATATATACATGTTATTTAAACATTATACATATTTTTAAAAAACACTACAAAAATAGCCATTTTGTTTAACACCTCCGGTGTCTTTTCAAAAAATAATGAATGTAAATAAATGTTTTAGTTTCATAATTAAATTTAAGAAAAACGTTTTTTAAAAAAACAAGAATGACCAATTTAATGTAAGGGTTTATGATGAAATGGCTTATATACATGGAATCTTAACATGGTCTCAAAACATTCAACCAATCATATAAATATTAAACCAAATGGACAGGTCCGACAATTTATATAAAGGGCATTTTTATGTTTAACATTGTTATTTATATATATATATATATACAAACACATTTAATAAACATATTAAATAACATTTGCATCTGTATGTCAAAAGTAAATTTTCATATAAATATTCGTTCTTTGAAATAAGGTCACCATGATATACAACACACACACCCACACACACACATATATATATTTATATAACCTTTAATTACATGTAGAGATATATACTGCTTATAAACTTCAATCTTCCATGAATCTCGTACATTCATAACTGCTCTGGCGTATCAAATGTAAACAAATGACGTCCAATATTAAGAAATGGACAAGGTCCGACAATTTATTTATTAAAGACATTTTTTTATGTTTAACGTTGTTATTTATACATACAAGTATTTAAGCAAATGCTCTGTTTAGGATAAACAGTATTAAATAACATTTCAGGCCGGTAAATGTTATTTAATACTGTTTATCATAAATGAGCATTTGCTTAAATACTTGTATCTCTAAATAAGAATGTTCTCCGATTTAACGAATATTTGTCCTGAAAAGTTTAGCGATAAGCGATCGTCAAACCGAAGAAGATGCTTCTTTTAAAGCAACATAATTGAATTTAGCAGTTTGTACTTTCAAATTTTTTCTTCAGTATATATATTATATATGCTTTTGTTATTCATATATATATTTAACACCCATATAGATCTCAGGATAGCAGTACAAGAGAATTTTAGAATCTTGTCTGAATGTGCAAATGTAAAAGGGTTTTATGATGAAATAGCTTATTAAATCAAAATAACGAGGTCTGTTTTTTATTCAACCATTATATATATATATATATATACCGAAAACATATGGGCATTACTGCATCCGGCTCGAAGCATTTATTAAAGACATTTTATGTTTAATTTCATTTATAGATGGAATTCAATGCTTGGAGAAGGAGTTTATGAACCTAATCAATAAAATCCAACAAGCCTTGAAAGGTTATTCAAAATAAATAGTATTAAATATTTTCAGTAGTTTGACAGACTTAAAAATAAATCCTATACTGATAACTTTATTTTAAGCTGACAATTTATTTCTATTGATGACTAGTTGCAAAAAAAGTGAGTCCTTTTTTTTGACAATTTCCTAAATGTTTTTTAACTTCCAAAGTATAATTATCATGAATACCTTAGGATGATAAACTGTTTTACTAAGAGGCAGAAAGTTCATTATATTAGTAAGATTAGAAAATTAGTTCAACTCCACAAAAAAATAGTCGAAAAAGTTTATTGAAATAGCATCAGATAAGTCATTTTATCCATACTGTATATATATATATATATATATGTGTACATATACATGTAAAATATATATATATATATATATATATATATATATATATATATATATATACGTATCTTTACAACATATATACGTATATATACGCAAATACATATATACATACATATATATAATTTATATCAGTTTATACAAACAAACACATCCTTATTAATATATATATAATGAACATATATAATATATACATGAATGTATATACAATTTTAAACACTTATACATATATAAATATATATATATATATAAATATATATATATAAAAAAGCATATATATATGTATATGTATATCGTCTTTAATGAAACCTATGGAAGAGAGTTGCTGCTCAAAAGAAAAAAGTTCACCCTGATCATCCTGTGGCAAAAATATAGGTTATCTGTTTGGAACAAATATTGTTTTTTATTTTATCTTTTTGTCATGTTGCATTTGAGAACTCTTCGTTTAATTTATTACTCGCTGGTTTTTTTCTTTGACCAGAAATTTCCAGGATATATTAACATTAAAAACCAGCATAATTCGGAGAGGTTTCTGGTGTTTTCTTTCTTTTTTCTTCTTTTCTTTTTATATATATATATATATATATATATATATATTTAAAAATATATATATATATATATATATGGGTTTAAATATATTTATATATATATATATGGACTTTTATATATATATATATATAGACTATATATATACCATATATATATATATATACATATATCATATACATACATATATACATATCCGATAGAATATTTACATAAATTATCTCTACATTTAAGCATATATACACTCGTATTCATATATACAACATACATATATATAGGATACATATATATATACATATATATATATACATATATATACATACATATATATACATATCCCAAATATACATATTCCTACATATATATATAGTCTTTTACATACATATATACATACTTAATTCACTGGTGAATATTAATCACGTAAATATATATATATAAATACAGTAAAATACATATATATATTCAACTCATACACCGTGTATACACATTGCATATATATCGTTCTCATATATATATATATATATATATATATATATATATATATATAAAGCATATATATATACATATATATATACATATATATTTACATAGTTTGATTTGAATTTTCGCATATATATATATAGTACATATATATACATCTATATGTATGTTTATATATGCATCTATAATCTTCAAAGCGATATAATACATATCTCAATATATACTGGCGAGATATATATATATATATATATATAAATTTTATACGTCTGCTTAAATCTTAGACATGCATATATGTACATATATATATATATATCTATATTGAAAAATATATAAACATATATATATATACATATATAACTACATATCCATATACATTTTACATATATATATACATATATCCCATGTATAATGAATATTTATATTACGAGTATACATATATATCATATATCCGCGGCATATATATTCTCAATATACATATATATATAAATTATTATATTTACCGATACATTATTTTTACATATACATATATATATAATTTTCCCTTTCTATATACATGTACATTCTATATATATATACACACATATATATACATATATATGCACGTATAAACATTTTTTTATATATATATACACATATGTAGGCTGATATATGTATGTACATTTTGAAGATATATAATTCAATATTTTCAGATATACATGATTTCAACACGTGTATATACATTTTATATGTATTTTTACAAAAGATAACAATACATATATATATGCATCTATATATATACATATAACATTTATAGGTTTTGCTATTAAAATTTATACATATACATATATATACATATATATACATATATATACATATACATATATACATATATATCTTCCCCGATATATACATATATATATTATATATCAAAATATACATTATATATATATATAAACATATATATATACCTTTATATACATATATATATGTACATTTTATATATCTTTCTTTATATATATATGAATATATACATATTTACATATATATATATATATATATATATATATATATATATATATATATGTGTATACACATAGAGGCGCTTTTATATACACACATAATTTTCACAAACCGAAGCTAACATTTAAACGTAGTAGTTAATAAATACATAATTGTAATATGTTAATTTTAACATGAACATGTACTCAATTAAAATATAATATCTTATGTTGGTACAAATAAAAATATAAATATGAAAAGTTGACTAAGTAGGAAATATATTATATTTATAATATATATAATCATAATTGAAATTTATACAAAAATTAAATAAAATGCTACATGCAATGCTATTCAAACACAATGAGTTGGAATGTAAACACTCAGACAACTTTCTACTTGAAAAAATTTAGTTTTTGTCAATAGACAGATACCCCATCTCCCAACTTGACTTGACCTACTTCAAGATACCAGAGTTTTCTAAATAAGTCGTCCAGTTGTATGGACAGTTTAGTGGTCTAGTTGCATGGACAATTGTAGTGGTCTAGTTGGCGGACAATTGAAATCTGGTTAATCCCTAAAGTTGTGTCTCTATTGTATGGACTGTAGTGTCTCTGCGTGTGGAATATTGAATCGTCTAGTTGTATGTGCATTTAGTGTTCTAGTTGCATGGACAATTGTAGTGGTCTAGTTGCATGGACAGTTGTAGTGTCTCTAGTTGTATGGACTATTGTAGTGTCTCTAGTTGTATGGACTATTGTAGTGGTCTAGTAAAAAAAATTGTTTACATATAGTTGTATGGACAACCAAATTGGTCTGAATTGTGACTCTTTCAGTTGTATGTGGACAAAAAGTTAGGTCCTATTGATGGTCTACAAGTCGTTGACAATTATGAGTGTCTCTAGTTGAATAAAATTGTGGTGGTCTAGTTGTTTGACAGTTGTAGTGAATTAGTTGTATGGACTATTGTAGTGTCTCTAGTTGTATGGACAATTGTAGTGGTCTAGGACACTGTATGGACTAGTTGCCAGTTGTAGTGTCTCTAGTTGTATGGACTATTGTAGTGTCTCTAGTTGTATGGACTATTGTAGTGGTCTAGTTGCATGGACAATTGTAGTGGTCTAGTTGCATGGACAGTTGTAGTGTCTCTAGTTGTATGGACTATTGTAGTGTCTCTAGTTGTATGGACTGTGTGGTATTGTGGACAATTGTAGCATGGACAATTGTAGTGGTCTAGTTGCATGGACAATTGTAGTGTCTCTAGTTGTATGGACAATTGTAGTGGTCTAGTTGCATGGACAGTTGTAGTGTCTCTAGTTGTATGGACTATTGTAGTGTCTCTAGTTGTATGGACTATTGTAGTGGTCTAGTTGCATGGACAATTGTAGTGTCTCTAGTTGTATGGACAATTGTAGTGGTCTAGTTGCATGGACAGTTGTAGTGTCTCTAGTTGTATGGACAGTTGTGGCGTTCTAGTTGTATGGACTATTGTAGTGTCTCTAGTTGTACTGTGGGTCTATTGTATGGACAATTTAGGGTCTAAAACATGGACAGTTGTAGTAGGTCTAGTTGTATGGACAGTTGTGTGTCTCTTTGTTGGACTATTTTAGTGGTCTAGTTGTTTGCATTCTAATGAATCCCGATAGATGTACCGCTTAATAGACGATGTATGGACTAGTTATGAAAAAAAAAAAAATATTGAGTGTCTCTTGAATGGACTATTGTGTGTCTAGTTGTATGGACTATTGTAGTGGTCTAGTTGTATGGACAATTGTTGATGTCTGTTTGTTGATAAGTATGTTTGTCCGTTTTGTCGCACAAAAAACGCATAGCATGATTAAAAGGTCCTAAACTTTATAAAAACAAAGATTTATCGTGAAAAAGTTCGTTATTATTAAGAGGAAAGACCCAGGTATTTTTTTACATTACGTATACATTAATTATACTTTAAATTTTCTAATTTTCCTAAGATAACAAAAGAAAAAGGTGTAACTAAATTTTACAGGATTTTTAAACTAACTTTGATTTTGTTTACAAAGTTAGACAAAAAGTGCCGATAAGGCCGAATTTTTTTTTGCATCAAGGAAAAAACAAGATTTTTAAATAAAATTTTTAAAATTATAGGAAGGATTAAAAAAATCTGAAAAAAATATATTACAGTAAATACTTTGATCTTTCATCTTAATAGTAACACAAAAAACATTTTAACGTCTAAATGTTTATCAAGTTAACATGACCACATAATTTATATTAAACATAAAATGCCACAAATGTTTATCAAGTGAATAACATGACCACACAATTTATATTAAACGTAAAATGCCACAAATGTTTATCAAGTGAATAACATGACCACACAATTTATATTAAACGTAAAATGCCACAAATGTTTATCGAGTGAATAACATGACCACACAATTTACATTAAACGTAAAATACCACAAAGCATGAAATACAAGAAGGAACAAAATGGTTTTAAAACATAACATCTGTATTTATCTGTGTGTTGATGTACATTCGTAGAAGTTAAAGATCTGATGGAGTTATGTCTCAGACTGGGAATATTTTTATCTCAACTCACAAAAGTTAAATTAAATATTATTGCGTGTTTCGCAAAAGTAAAGGCCTTAACAGCGGAGAACAATGCTTAACTCAAATAACGCAACTTAATTGTATTCGGGTTGGTCTTCTGCAATTTATAATTACAGCCCGATTATAAACACAAAATTACATTTCTTAATTATTGCGGATTAGTCAAAACGATACAATTTACAACGCGCTAAAAAAAGATATATCTCGTAAGGAGACTTAGGAAACCCGATGAGGCTTTTAAGTAATTTTATTATATTTTAACAACTTCCAAAATGTGAATAAATGATTGGGGTGAATTAATAGAAAAGATAATTGAACTTTTCTGAAATTATTATATATTATTATTATGCATAATATACTTAATAAATAGAGTTATTTTCAAAGATTTTTAAAACAATTTTATAAAAATAGGTGGGGCATTGAATTAAATGCATGCACACACGTATATATATACACACACGCGCGCATGCGCAATTTGAATTAAATTGAAGTGGACATTTTTTTTCCTTTCTGTTTGACAACAACCATCTAAGTAACAGATAAAAAAGTAGAAGTCGAAATGTTAGACACCCTAAGTCTAGTTATTTTTATAACTTCTGTATTCAAACTGAATATATCTAATAAATCTAAAAACCCTTTTTAAATCGACAATTTAGATTTGAAATTTGCTCATCTTGTCAGCAAGCGCATTTCTTTCCATCCAGAATCGCATCAGGCAGCATAGGACAGGCTTAAATAATTGAAAAAATGAATTTCTTTCACAAGAAACCTGTGTAGGTGTGTTTGTGTAACACTTCGAAAGGAGGAAAACAGGAAAAAGTTACTTACGAGGTAACCCTACTACCCGACTTAAAAATCAGTTTCTCACCCCAAAATAGGTGACGACAAACCTACCTTTCCGCAGTTGTAACTAACTGTAATGATAGCTAATAAATACAAAATATAGATACAGAAATAGAAAAGAACAAAATAGAAAATTCGTTAATTTTGACAAGGTAGGAAAATTCGGTAACTATGAAATAAAATTCAATTGAAAATTGATTTTAGGGCCGTTCTGGAGTGGGGACTAAGCTTCCTCTCCTACATTTTTCAAATAGAAATGATGCAATATAGTTCTTGCTCCTTTAAAAAGAAAGAAACATCTAACATTTAATTTATTTACTACTTTTTATTAAAATAATAATTTGAAAAAGAAAATACCAGACATTAACTTTAACTTAGATAAATCGATTTGCTTGAAAACAATAAATAAATTACACTTTTTTTTTCCCTACCAACACTTTTTGGTAAATATTGGTTTTGTTTAAATTATATTGGTTTTGTTTGTTTAAACCATTTGTTTGTTTAAACCATATTGGTTTTGTTTCCCGAGCGCTAATATCCCTTAAATACATCTTACGTCTGATTGCGGTGAAGTAGAAGAAGATGCTATACACTATTCCCTTTGATAAAGGACAGATCCGACCAGGATCAATCATTTACAGTGATTTCTGGTCATGTAAGGAATACCGGAATACCGGATACACATTAATAAGTAGATAAATCATAGTGAATATTTTATTGACCCTACAGACCAAAATATCCACACGCAAACAGTTGAAAGATTGTGGAGGACGACCAAGGGTGTAATAAAAAGATCGGGACACAGAACTGCTTATTTAAAGCAATATATTGCTCGTTTTCTGTTTCTGAAAGCAGTCCCTAAAAACATAGTCAGCGCCTTCACAGAGGCGAGGAAATTGTACACAGGACCCTAAATCTAGTTCATTATAGACATCTATAATTTTCATGTATATTTGTAAGTGAAGTATCTCCTTTGTAGAATTTTTTTTAAATTGTCAATGTCAGTTTTTTCATAGATATGAAACTTAACTTCCTCTTTTACAATTAATTATTGTTTTATTTTCAATTTTAAATAATAAAAAAATGCTTTACTGTACTACTTATTTTCTTCTTTTTGTTATTTATAATTTATAAGTATTTTCATAAGTTAACTCTCTTCTTCTTAAAAAAAAATTAGTTTGTTATTCTTTTATTTGTCGATATTTTCATATATTTGAAAGTTAAGTTTCTTCTTAAAAAATTAAATAAAACTACACTTATAAAAAAAAGAAAATAAATAAATAAAAAATCGCTTTTACGGAAGCGTGCTGATTTCAAGGCAAGGAATTTCTGTAAAGGAAAATAAAGGGCCCAAATTTTATGACTCCCCGCAAAGTGTGCCGCAGAATTGCTTAAAATAATGGTTGATTGAAAGACTGACAAGAAGTCCGATTTTTTCTTTGTCGATAACCCAAAACGGTAAGGTTTCTTCATAATTTAATTGTTAATTGAGTTCAGCATGTACATTTGTATGGAATTTTGACGATTTTGAAAAAATGTTATGATATTAGCGCCAAGCAAACAAAAACCAATATTTACCCACTTTTTTACTCTCTTGGCTAAATTAGTTTTTAAGTAAGCTTAATTTAAACATCGATGTGTTAAGGAGTGTCAAATACAAAAAGAAAAAAAAAAGCTGACAAGGTGACATTGAACATGCATAAACAGAAACTAAAACAACATACAAATTTTGAATAATATTCACTGATTTTGTACTGAAGAACTTCTAATTTATTCCGTTCATTTGGCATTTGATTTCTTTATGAAAAAAATGTATTAAAATAACAGTTACCTTTTTCTCACTACTTGAATTTTGAAGCTGTTTTTCTTCTCCCATCTCTTTATTTTGAAGCTTCAGCTCGTACGAAATGAGAAATCCACAGGTATAATCCCGAAATATACAATAATTGAAGAACACACGTAGTAACAGTGCGCAAGAGGGTACGTTTTTTTTGTTTTTTTTTTTTCAAATAGTATGCTAAGTTTTCCAGGTATTATTTCTTTCAATGTTAATACGTAAATGAAACGGATGTATTCCCAACTTATGAAATTCTGTTTTTTTTTTCTTTCACTTTCCACTTCATTATGATTGGATGACAGTGGTGCTATTTTTACAGTAGGGGATTACCAAAAATAACAATAAAAAAAACAAAAAAACTAGATGCTGAAAAATTGAATTTTTAAATTAATCAAAAATTAACAAAAAAGTAAACTTTTAAATTAACAAAATAAATGAATGAAATAAAACTACCTTTGAATCTGATTCGTTTTTCTTTTCTTTTTTAACAGATAAAAAAAAGGTATTTTGGACAAGACAAGGCGTAAAATAGTAACTGTCGGTGTTATTAGAAATCCTTTTAATAAAATTTACGAAACTCCAACTATTTGTTTAGTGTGTTGGCTACTTCAAAAATTAACGTAAGTTTCTTTACGGGTATATTTTGAGGGTGAAATAGTACAAAATAACAGAGACCGATTGATTTTGATGCAAGATAATATTTGTTAAACAAAATCAATAAAAAAGTAAAGTTTAAGACAAGATCTTTTCCTAGAAGTAAATTGCATACAAAACGAAATGTTAATGAATATATTCAAGTGTGACTAACTGTGTTGATATGTTTATTGATGAAGCGTTCACAGCCCTTTTAGTTTCAGTGTGAAAAGTTCATGTCACATAGTTCAAAAGAGAAAACCTGAATAAGTTACTTAAAGTTACTTGTTTGTATACATTTGTTTGGCTGATACCTGCCTATTAATGTCTGTTACTGTTTCTATGTCTATTAAGGCACTACACTTAAAAAATGTTATTTAAGCAGAAAAAAATAAAGAAAGAAAGGGATGAAGTATCTTCTTTCTTGTGCCGTTTCCCATTCAGCCAGATTAAGCCTCCACAACTTCCTGGGTGCTTGCAGCTCTTAGTAAAAGTTTCTTTGTGTTATTCTCCCAAACTTGTTCCGAGAACCACACAGCTCGTTAGGTAGATTATGCGCTGCTTTTCTCTGACCCCTTGCTTTCAATATGACCTGTGAGCATTAAATTCTCCAGTTTCTGGGGCAAATAATGAGGAAAGAGGTCTCGGAAAATAGGATACTCGCAAGACAGATTTGAAGGCAAGAGGAAGAGAGGAAAACAATGCCTAACATATTTGGTGAACTTGAGTAAACGGATGGCGGAAAGGGTTTAAGAGAAATAGTAAAATAACGAAATTTATTAAAGGCTACAGACGACAAGAAATTGTGGAGAGCCGTGATCGCCTACGCCCTGAGGGGACCCGGTACATATTGTTCAAATCATATATAATATGTGTGTGTGTGTGTGTGTGTGTGTGTGTGTGTGTGTGTGTGTGTGTGTGTGTGTGTGTGTGTGTTTTTTGAACAATAAAAAAATATTAAAAAATTATTTTTCGTTTTATTATTTCAATTACATTCCTCGACGAGTTTCGGCCAGCATGGCCATCATCAGAAGAAAAAAAAATCTGCTTGTTAGTAGCAGCGAACTACAGAAATGAATGACTTGATGGAGAAAATGTACTTTATCTGTGGTGCTCATTTTTTTTATCCTGAATTTCAGTCAGTCCTTGTGTTGGTCAACAGTCTCATA
>CAHIKZ030004895.1:0-18764 GCA_903632075.3 Acanthosepion pharaonis | reverse complement strand
AGACCACAAACAAAAAAATTGCCTTCTTATTGATATGGTAGTCCCTGCTGACTGCAATGTATCTTTGAAGATATTCAAAAAGTTGTCAAAATACAAGGACCTTGAAATAGAAATCTAAAAAATGTGGCACATGGGAACATTAACAATCCCTGTTGTAGTTGGAGCCCTAGGAATTGTTGGAAAAGATTCCAGTAGACTCATTGAAGGGATTCCTGGAAGTCCATGCCTCAAAGAAATACAAAAAAATGTTCTCACAAGTATAGCCCACACTTTACGAAGGGCTTTATCTATGTATTTTTTTGTCAGTGGCAAATGTCATGATGCCATTCCTAACCTTATCTCTCTGGGCGGGACCCGGAAAGAAATGTGTAAACGCCAGAAATCAAAGAAAATAAAAACAACAACAACAATAATAATAATAATGTGACAAATGCAAGGAAGATACAAATAAATAAAGCTAGTGAGGAAGATATAAGAGACCTGTGGAGGATTGCTGTCACTTGATCTCTAATAACACCCACCAAAATATTTGGTGTGAAAGGAGTTTATAATAATATCAAATATTATTTATATCGGTAGTGAAATTGAATGAGGGAAAAGCAACAGGTTTTAGCAAGGGAATATTAACAAAAGTGCATATAGATAGATAAATGTCGTCCCTATAATATTTGGAGCACTGGAACTGGTGCTGATGTTTTTTTTTTTATCTAGAAAATCTAGTGAAAGTAGAAATCGCAAGAAAATGAAAAATCAACAACAAAAAGAAACAGCGGACAAATGCATGATAACAGAAAAAAAGGTGCTTGAGCTTGAAGGGGTCTTGTTGTCACTTGACCCCGATATATAATTGATCAATTAATTCTGATGCGACAAAGAAGATTATTTCAGGTAAAGGGGGAAGAGGAAAAAGTAATTTGCCAACACGATAGACTGAAAAAAAAAAAAAAAAAAACAGAAAGAGAAATGACGGGACAGAAGAAGAGAGAAAAGAAAGGACAAAGAATAAACCGAAAAGAAAGGAAAAGAAGAAAGAGAAAACAAAAAAAAAGAAAAGAAGAAAGAGAAAGAAAAGAAATAGAAAAGAAAGGAAAGAAGAAAGAGAAAATAAAGGAAATAAAAGAAAGAGAAAAGAAAGAAGAAGAGAAAAGAAGGGAAGGAAAAAGAAAGAAGAAGAGAAGGGAAGGAAAAGAAAGAAGAAGAGAAAAGAGGAGAAAGGAAAGAAGTAAGAAAAGAAGAGAAAGAAAAAGAAAGAGAAAAGAAAGAAGAGTAGAAAAGAGGAGAAAGGAAAGAAGTAAGAGAAAAGAAGGGAAGGAAAAGGAAAGAAGAAGAGAAGAGAAGGAAAAGAAAGAAGAAGAGAAAAGAGGAGAAAAGAAAGAAGTAAGAAAAGAAGAGAAAGAAAAAGAAAGAGAAAAGAAAAGAAAAAAGAGTAGAAAAGAGGAGAAAGGAAAGAAGTAAGAGAAAAGAAAGGAAAGAAGAAGAAAGAAAAAAGAAGAAGAAGAAGAAAAGGAAGAAAGATCGAGAAAGAACAGGAGTAATTGAAAGAAAGGAGGGACTGAAGATGCTAAAAAACATCTGGAGGTGGTGGTGGATGAAAGGTAACAACGAAGTAAGGGAGGCAGAGGGGTAGTGGGGTTGACTGTGGGTGGGGGGTGACCTGAGAAAAAAACGCGTCTGTAAAACGGTGCTGTTGGAATTTTTAAGAATTTTAAGAATGCATACCTATACAATTGACAGGTAAAAATTTACAATGGCTTCAAGTTGGGAATTAATTAATTTATACACTTTTTAACATCGACTTTTTCACCACCATCAACACTGTTAACATACATTAATTTACCCCAGACATTCAGTATATATATATATATATATATATATATATATATATATGTATGTATGTATATATATCAATGATTGAAATCTGTAATTTTTAATCCGAGATGCCGTCCCATGTGACTCTCTCAAGGCAAAACGAAATGAATTTATTAAACGAATTTCGTTTTGGCTGAAAAAGTACACATCGGACGAAACGCGTCGGCAACGATTACAGATTTCCCAAACTTTTACATTTTATAATCCGTTTTCACAGGCGAACTCAGAAATCTTTCATATATATATATATATATATATACATTGACATATATATATATATATATATACGTATATATCTTCAAAGGTCCATTAAAATGTGCAATTTAAATTCACTTTCTTAGATTGCAATTTTTAAAAAATTATATATATATTTATATTATATATATATATATATATATATATATATATATATATATATATATATATATATATATATATATATATATATATATATATATATAAATATATATATATATATATATATATATATATATATATATATATATATATATATATATATATTTGAATGATTAAGTAGAGAGAATCGAAAATATGGAGAGAGAGCAAGCGATAGAGTTGTTTGAAGAAACAGAAATAGTTGGGTACGGGTTATTGGAATCGAATAGGCTGTGATAATTTCAAAGTGGGTGTTGTTATATAATGGGAGTGAAAGAAAAAAAATCAAAACAAGGGACTTTTTCTCTGTAAAAGTTCCAAATAATTCATATTTTTCCCACCCGGAAACAAGAAGCTTATTATTCATACAAGTCAATTGTTTTTTGTTTTTTTTTGTTTTTGTTTCTCAAGAATGTTGCCAACACAATTCTACTGATAGATATTTAAATTATTTGAGACGTAATCTGACTTTAAAATGTTTTCTTCTTTTTTTTTTTTTTTTAGTTTTGAACAAATTTGACGTGTAATTCAAGCTGCATAACTTTTAACATGAAAACGAAATTCAAATTCCTACTGATTGTGTCACGTGATTCATTAACCCCCATGACACTGAGGTACGTAATTAATAAAAATAAAAAAAGCAACATGGTGCAACTAGTTCCTGAAGTTCTGAACTGTTTCATTTTGATTATTTCATTTAGACAAATGTTTCTTCATCTTTTCTTTTAGTCTGTTCAGCTTCTTCAATATATTACGGAATGCATGTCACTCTCTCAAGATAGTCTGACACAAGTAGTGCTTTGTAGAATAATGGACCAGGGTAAAGATCAATTTTGAATTTGCCCATCTGGATTCCCTCTGAAATTCTACCCCCAACCTCTGTTGGGAACCACTTTTGGAGACAAATTGGCTTCATCTTTACCGTTTTAAAAAACATCATTTTGGCCCAAATATTCTCCGGCCTTCTTCAGCCATCCACTGCAGACTCCAATTTCGTTTGGTCTAAAGTTAGACATTACCATCAAAAAAATTTAATCTGCGATTCCGCTTTAGTGGAGGGAACGAAAAAGAAGTGCAAATACGAAGCGAATTCGAAAGACTGGATGTAATATATACCTGAGGAAGGCTGAAGAACGTATCGGCCGAAACCTCATCATTAAAAGAAAAACGAAGATGAACATAGCAGTCCGAAAAATAAATGAATATACTGTGTAAATTATTGAAAATCATCATTTTGAGTTTTATTTTAATAGCGTAGTTGTAATTTTCAGGAGTAAAATGAAGTTCAGAAATTAAACCAATACTTGGAAAGCTTTTGTTAATGAGTGCGAGGGTATTTCCTTTTTTTTATTTTTATCTGCTAATCCAAGAGAGATACGGAAAGAAAATTGGTCCATTAATTTGGATTTTTGATGTAAAATGAATTTGACATTATTTATATGCGCCGTTTTAAAAGGGAGATAAATCATCAATTTTGACGCTCTTCAGTAAAAGGTGAACACAAACATCAACAAGCCGAATAAATTAAAACTCTTACCCAGAAAAAGAGTAACACACATATCCTATGAATGAACTATTAAGCATAGTCACACAACTATTTACACACACACACACCCACACACACACACACAAACACACACACATACGCACACACTTACATATACATAAGTATATTAAATATGATGCGGGTGGGAGAGGGGCCTAGTAAATCGGGGAAAGAATGGTTCCATTAAAAAATAAAAATAAAAAAATGAAAATAAAGCGTGCATTTCAGTCTAGTTCCGAAATAAAGCTTATGTCTCTAACCCTGGCGTCCGACCCCACAACCCTTTTCTTCTCTTCCTCCTCCTTTTCGCTTGCCCTTTCTCTTTATTTTCTTTTACCTCTTTCACGTTCAGTTTTCTTTCTCATTCAATCTATTTTTCTCTCTGACACACCATGGGTTCATCATTCGCACACACACACACAAACACACGCAATCACTCTCTCTCTCTCTAGTATTTCGTCAGGCGCGTCGCCCGCTCTCCTGACATTTTGACGCCGCGACTTCTAAGTCACGTGATTGATCATCCGGGTCCCACTGGAGACGCTATTCTGACGGATGAGTCTCCTGACCAAACGTCGGGTGCGGCAGTACAAGACAGTCACTATGAGAAGCAGGACGGACAAAACGATACAGGCTGTCATGAGACCCCAAGCCGGGAAAGGTCGGAGGTCGTTTCCACCCCGACCACTGTACGGTTGCCGGCGGGTATCATACGGAGTGGTCGCCGTGCCGTCCATGTAGAGGGAATCTCGCCGGTACTGGCGCCGATACATTTCGGGTACTTTTCGGTTCCAGAAGTTCATTTTCTCCGGTTTGAAATTTGTCGTCATTTCAATGTGCGATTCTCCCCACTCGTTGTTCGAGATTTGGGCGTAGACTGGCTTCTCTGCTGTGTAACGGTCAATGTAGAAATTCTTCAAGGACAAGAGTGAAGGCAACCTGAAGAGAGAGAGAAAAAAAAAAAAAAAAAGATCCGGTGAAAAACGCAGAATCAACATAAATTCCAGTACAAAATATTCTTTCATTTTTTTTCTCTTCTACTTTCTTAACATTGAATGTATTTTTGCTTCAAGTTATTTTTTTATTTTTTGAAAAGTCTTCCACTTTGATGTTTGGCTTTCGAAGAAATAAGCTTTAAGAAGTATTTGCAGTTTCTAAATCATCCTGTGGCGAAATTTTATCTTCATCGAAACCTTAGAGTGCAAAAGAATGTGTCATCAAGTCGGAAATTTAGAGAGACCATGCCATACTTGTTTCATCTTCAATTAATTCATAATTCAAAAATACGTTCTTAAGTAGGCGCCGGACAGGGTCGCCAGTGATATAATTTCACTTGGTTTATCAGGGAGTTTCGGGTCTTTCAACATCATACACCTCCCATCACCAAATCGATCCAATCAGGGGAGATGAATCCTTGATTCCCCCTCTCAATCAAACGGTAACAGCTACTCTGACCTTTTTAATGAATTAGACGAAAAAAGACTACGTTTTCCGCACACCCGATTGGATGTTTGTAACAACCAATCCGCTGTTCGGACTATCTTTTAAATGGTCCACGGTGGCGACTGGCTTCTTTTCTTTCTTATTATCTATTAAATATTTAATCCCAATTTTACCCTACAGTGGGGGGGGGGTAAATTGAGCCTCATTTTGTCGAATTGCTGGCCTCTCGAATATTTTGCAAAATTAAGAAAGAAATATCCCATTTCGAAAATCTGGTTCATTGGCTTGAACTAAAAACAAATTATTTGTCGATAATTTACAGGAAATCTGTGTATTCCAGTTTACTGTATATAAAAATAAATCTTAACATCTTCAGAATTTACAAAAGATAAAATACCATTTTTTTCATTCTGGAATAAAAGAATAAATATATTATTGGATAAAGAAAAAAAAAACTGGTAAATAAAAATATTCTCCCGAGCTTGTAAGAAGATTTGAAACATAAAATTGCTCGTTTCACTCACACGTCAATCCATTAAAAGTCAGAATCTGAGATATATATATATATATATATATATATATATATATATATATATATATATATATATAAATGTAAAAATATACGAAAAGAATATAAATTCAAACTTTCATAACATTAATTTAAAAAGGGCTCAATACGAGAGAAGAGCAATTTATAAACTGTTACATTGGAATATGCAAGTTACCACAACAAATGCATATTTTTCGACGTTTTAAAGACATTTCATCAGGTGGTTAACGATGGTGATAATAAACGATTTTATTTAAAATACAATTTATGAAACATCACTTCTTTTTATATTTTTGAAAATTTTCCATAGAACAAAAAGAAACAAATATATATATATATATATATATATATATATATATATATATATATATATATATATATACATAAAAATAGTACGTAAATAAAAGACCCCCCCTAAGAAGAAAAAACCATATGCAAACAAAACAGCTACTTAACTATACCAACCTTACATAATAAATTAGAATACAATATAAATTTTAAATATTTATATGACTTTTATATATTTATTTTAAATTAAAAACTATTATCAAACAACATCACAAGTAAAATAATTAGAAGCCAATTCACGTCTAACCTTACTACCAGTAATTTACGAATACTAACCTATTTAATAACTGTCTATATTTCTGAGATGAGGTATTATGTACGCTATTTACATTATTCGGACTATTGTCCTCATCTTTGTCGCCATATTTATTACAGCGTCCCAGCCCTTCAGTATCTGTCTATATTTCTGAGATGAGGTATTATGTACACTATTTACATTATTCGGACTATTGCCCTCACCTAAAATCACATAAAAATAAAACATTGAAATTATATAACAATAATAACTGTAATGCTAGTCAATCAGTTAGTTATATGCCATGCGTAATACACACTTAGGCGATCATGTATCTTTCGATACATGACTGACTGAGTTTTTTTCCCGCAGTAGATTGCCATTTCTTTCTGCGGTAGACCAGTTGCCATCCAAGGCTATAGAACCCAGTCTGTCTTGCTATTTATCCATAGCTGGGGAAAAAATTTTAATTTGTCCCTTTAACTAACCTATGTATTAAGAATGTGACCAATGTCGTTTATCTGGATTCGATAGAAATGAAATCAGCTTGTGTATATTCCTCATTTCATCAATTGAAAATCCCAAACTTGTTTATATATATATATATATATATATATATATATATATATATATATTTGGTTGGATAGATGTGAGTTTGTGACCCATGGGTTTCATTTTAGGATCGTCAGACAAATTGAGCGCTTTCAACATCTATCCAACAAATATGTTAGCTCTATCTCTGATATTGAGGTTTTCCTTTTCAATTATATGAAAAATCGGTGAATATAAAAATAATTAATATATATATATTTATATTTATATATATATTCATATATTACACACACACACACACACACACACACACACACACACATATATTTATACAATGTAACGTTGTTATATATATTTTATGCACGATGAAACAGGATGAACTTAATGAAAATCAAACAACCCATTACAAAAAAATACAAGAATTTCTTCTCATTTCATATTTCTGATCTGATAAAGCTTTAATAAAAACAAACATGTTAGGTTGATAAACGTTTTTATTTAACTTGTATCTTACCAATTTCAATAGTTAGATAAATACTATTTTAACTCATGAACAGACTAGGATCAAGGTAGATAACCACATGATCAAACTGGGATATTCATATATATATATAATATATATATATATATATATATATATATATATATATAGAAATCAGACTGGGAAAGATAGATAGATATGAAAAGACTAACGAAATAAAAGATATGAATTTGAATTTATGAATATAACTGAATAAAAAGAAGATGAAAAGATTTTGAATAATTTAATATAAAAAAATAGATAGATTATTTAGATAGATAATAGATAGATAAAAAACAGACTAGGATTGGTCAGATAGACATGATCAGACTGGGAAATATATATTTTTATCGACTGGGAAAATTTAAATAAATATGAACAGAAAGATAAAAATATTTTAAATATGAACAGATTTGGATAGATATCTTATTTGGTAGATTATATTGAATAGATAGATAGAAAGATAGATAGATAGATATTTTGAGATCTTTCTTCATGAATTTTTTAAAATAGGAAGATAGATTTCATGATCAGACTGGCAGATATATATATATATATATATATTTATATATATATGAACAGATTCTGGGAAAGATAGATATGAACAAATTGTTTGTGAAAATAGACAGATATGAAGAGAAAAAATAGATAGGAACAGACTGAGAAAATTAACAGTAGATAATTAGATAGATAGATAGATAGATTTATAGATAATATATATGGAAACAGAATGGGATCGATAGATGGTTCCATCTTCGATTGTATGAAATTTTTGTGTGGACTTGTGGATAATGGATTGTTTCCCAAATATTTTGACCCCAAATATTGAGAAAAACCCCGTATCCAATTTGAGTATTTTTATTATTATCCTGGCAAATGAACTACTATCCTTGCTTTTTTCCATTTCACACATCTCATCAAAATTTCTCACACGTTAATGTTGTATACCTCTATCCTTCATCCTTTTCACCCATTCGTATTCCATTAGTAAGGACAGAAAAAGTTCCATCGTTGGGTAACCTTCTTCCCCAACCTGTTGCAGTTTGGAATGGATTCACGTGGGGATGTTTCACTGATCATTACAATGTTAACCTCTTGAATTCTAAAACCTTGATCCATTCTATATGCATAACAATATGTAATGTTTAAATAGATAGGCGCCTTAGAACATCCAAGTCGAGTGACCATCTTCAATGAACAGCGATTGAGTCTTGCATTGGGTGGGTAAAATAAAAATATATGATATATATTTTAAGAAAATCTATTGAGATAAATATAAATATTACTGTGTGTGTTAGAGTTTGTAAACTAATATCAATATGAATTTTTATAATATAATGAATAAAATTTTTTTTATATTAATTAACAAGAAAAGAATATGTTAGGAACATTTAAGTCTATAAAAGACAAAAGTGGAGATTTTAGAGAAAATTTTGAAGATAATAATGATTTTTTCAGAGAAAGATCTTTTTGTGATGAAGCTGAGAAGATAAGGATGGATATATATTATATATAAATTCTCAGATACCATGAATGGAGAGAAAGAATCATTTTTTACTTGTTTTTCAACAGGTTTTAAATTTTTTTTTGGTCAAACTGGAAATGTCAACCGTAAAACAAGGATAAGAGTTCATTGAGAAAGAAATGAATTCCAAGTATTTAAAAAAAACCCTGTCTTGATTTAAAGAATTTAAAGAGAGAAATTTCTAGAATTAGATAGAGAGAGGAAGAGAGAGAAATTTAGAATGAAAATATTAGGAAGAAATTGAAATCATTTTTTTGATCATAATATATATACATATAATTTATATATATTTAAAAGAAAGATATTAATTTCAATACAAATAAACCAAATTGATGGAATTTTAGGAAGAAGAATGAATTAAACTTTTTATTTATACCCTAAAAACTGATCAATTTAAAAGAACCAGTTAAAAGAGATTAAGAAAGAAAATAACCAGGAAGAGAAAAGAATAGATAAAATTAGAGGAAGAAAATATTTAAATTTTTTATAAAAACAAATTTATAAATTAAAAAGATGGAAAAGATATATAAAAAAGAAAAAAGATTTTAAGTCTTTGTGTGAAATCTCGTTCATATACTTCAAAAATGTTTGAAAAATTAGGGAGAAAATAATTTTTTATACAGTGCAGACTTTTTGTCAGATTTTCAAAACTTTATATTTCATAGAGAACCAAATTTTACAATGTCTCTCTAAGATAAAGACTTTCTATCTATCTATGTATCTAAGAAAATATAAATAAAGAGAGAGATTATGAATATAGAGATTTATTGTCAGAGAGAATTCTTTTTCGCAGAGAGAGAGAGGAATAGTCTAATCAAATCTGCAAAACGAAGAAAACTTAATTTTGTTCATTTTGCATTAAAATTTTTTTCCCAATGTTCATCTTTTCTTTTGATTTTCAAATTTTGAGTTTTTTAAAATTGGGAATAACCTGAAGTCTTCAATATAAATCTACAAATATAAAGAATGTTTTAATAAACAGTTTCAGTTATGACTTATTTATGGAAATGTTTTTTTAGAGGATTTCTCATCTCGACTTCCAATTTCTGTTTTGTTTGTTTTTGTTCAATTTTTTTTTAAAATTTTTGCATGCAATAACTTCAATAAGAATTTTTTTTTTCTTCAAATAAAATTTAAATTAATTTAAAATTCATTTTCTCTTAAATTCAAAAATATCTGCTGCCGTGTCTGAAAAGTTTTCGCCAATTAATTTATCTTGGATCAATATTCTGAAAATCTTTTCTTTATTTCTTTTTTCTGTCGAGAATCACTGAATAATTGACTGTCGTTGACGGACATTTCTCAAAGGATTAGCAAGTAAAGAAAACGAATTATAAATATTCAATAATAAGGTGGCCTATAAATGTAGCATGTATCTGGACATTGTTTATATTCTTTTTATATCAAATTCTGTTATTCTTTTGTCCAAATAAGATTACCTAGCCAGGTAGAATATTTCAAATCCATTTTAGACAATAAAATAAAACAAAAAAAATTCCAATTATAATGTGACGTACTATACAAAAATAGACAAAAATTCGCGCATGTTAGGGCCTTATGGATGTCGAAAATTTCCTGTTAAATAACTACCGAATTCAACACCTAATTATTTTTTTTTCTGTGGGGCCATTTGAAATCAGTTTTATCCAGACGCACCCAACGAAATAATGAGAACTTAAATGTGTATTAAATATAAAAGCCGTTATTGAAATGATATGAGGAAACTTGTTTGACATGTTGATGAATCATGCAGGCACAGAATTGAAAAATATGTTTTGAATAAGGGGGATTCCATTTGAACAGCAGGAATTCAGGTCATGGCACGTTCCATAATAGAACAATCTATCCAGGCGGACAAATAAATAATTTCGGTTTTGTTAAAAAATCACCTCGAAAAAAGGCCAGAATCTTCAACATAAAATATTTTGTGAATATGGCAATGAAGATGAGGATAACAGTCCAAATAATGTAAATAATTAAGTAATCATAATGACCTCATCTCAGAATATACAAACCGAAACGTTGTGAATATGGCAATGGAGATGAGGATAACAGTCCAAATAATTGTAAATAATTGCAAGTAATCATAATACCTCATCTCAGACAGATAAATAAAAATAATATTTAAATTTTTTTTAAACACTTTTTCTTAAATTTGATTTCTTTTCAAAAACAAATTTCAAAATTTTTTTTTAAGTTTTTTTCCCATTTTTTATAAACGCAAATATAAGATGACATTTTTAAAAAGCATATAGGAAATATTTTCTATCCAAAATGGTTATGAACTTAATGAAAAAAAACAAAAAACGTACGGGAAAATATAAGAACTTTTTTTTTAAATTACATTTATCTAATTTGAATTGTTCCAACAAAATTTTTTTATCGATTCAAATAAAAGTAATGAAAAATGAACAAGCCAAGGCTGATAAATAGGAAAAAATAAAAAATTTAAATTTTTATGGACTGCAAAATATCAGCGGCGCCATGTGTCTTTTATTTTGGATGAAATAATTTTCGAAACAATTATGTTGAAAGGCAAATTCTCGTCTAAAATAAAATGATTTCCCATAATTTTACGGTTGTTGAGATTTTAATAATAATAATAATAATGTTGTAGCATAGCTACGGACGATAATGTGTATGACTTCATTCACATAAATGCAGTAGTAAATACTGTATGTTGGTCTGCAGTTGAAGATTTGTCTCTAACTATGCTGGTTAATCCCTCTGCCTCCGGACAGAGAAGATCTCCAGACGAGGCTATGTCGAGGGCAGAGTCTGGAAACAGCTACCCGACCCCGTTTTATACGGGGTCTACGGGGAATTTTTGGTCGAGCCTACGGGCTCGGATACCCCATATTAAATTCGGCCTTGTGCCACATCTGACCGCGTGGGGCGGTTGGTAGATATCCTGCAGTTGGAGATTCATTGTGGAATTCACTTGACTCACTTCTAGCAGTTGACTACTTCTACGCGCCGCTGGCGAATCTTATATGTGTTGTTCTTGTCCTAAGTATTATCGTTCATTACCAACTTTCGTGTGATTATTCTATTCAGTACCTTTCCCTAGGTTACAACAAATAATAATATTAATAATAATAATAATAATCTTCGTGTATATCGTAATATTTTTGAGGCATTTGAAATTCAATATTTTTACTGACTAAGAAAAGAAAAGCTGTTAAAAATTAATTGCAGCACCCAGTCTAGAACAGAGTGACATTCAAAATTAACTGAAGTAAATTTAACTAGAAATTACCAAGCACTAAAAATTGTGTTAGTCCTAAATGCAGGTTCTGTGATATCCAGAAACAATTGATCATTTTGTATCAGGTTGCACGGTATTGGCCCCCACTGAATATAAAACCCGACATGACAGAGTGGGCCAATATCTGTACTGGAAAATCTGCAACTTCTACGGGAAGGAAACTGAAAGAAATCGATATTAAGATAGGCCGTGTAACAATTTTAGGGGACTTTATAATATACACAGACAGAACAATAAAAGTTAATCGTCTAGACATCGTTATTAGAGACCGCAAACAAAAAAAATTGCTTCCTTATTAATATGGAAGTAACTGTAGACTGTAATGTATCTTTGAAGATATTCAAAAAGATAGCAAATTACAAGGACCTTGAAATCGAAATCTCAAAAATGTAGGACATGAGGACATCAATAATTTTAGTTGTAGTTGGAGCCCTCGAATAGATTGGAAAAGATTCCAGTATACTAATTAAAGGGATTCCTGGAAGTCCATGCCTCAAAGAGATACAAAAATTTGTTCTGACAAGTACAGCCCACACATTACGAAGGGCTTTATCTATGTAATTTTTTTTTTAGACAGTGGAAAGTGTTATGATGCCATTTCTAACCTTAGGTCTCTTTAACAATTTTATGGGACTACACAATACACCCAGACAGAACAACCATAGTTAATCGCCCAGACATCGTTATTTGAGACCGCAAAAAAAAGCCTCCTTATTGATATATGCAGACTGCAATGTATCTTTGAAGATCTTTTAAAAGCTATCAAAATACATAAGGAAAATGAAATCCTAAAAAAAATGTCAATTATTTTACATCAACAAAAAATGTTATAGTTTTAGTCCTTATATGATTGGTCAGAAAAAATTCCAATAGACTAATTGAATGGATTCCTATTAATTTGCCTAATTCAGGTAAAAATGATTGTTTATTAGAATATACATCCCAACCTTACGAAGGACTTTATCTATGTAAAAAATATGAATATGCGTGTGTGTGTTTTGAGTGATTTTTAATTGCTTTTATAAAATGTCATGCCATGTTCGATC
This sequence comes from Acanthosepion pharaonis, assembly GCA_903632075.3. Classification (NCBI taxonomy): domain Eukaryota; kingdom Metazoa; phylum Mollusca; class Cephalopoda; order Sepiida; family Sepiidae; genus Acanthosepion; species Acanthosepion pharaonis. Next base: position 5,466 of record CAHIKZ030004895.1, on the reverse strand, counting down.
TTAGGTTTTGGAGGGACCCAAAAAAAAATTAAAATAACATGAGAAATCAAAGGAAATAAAAATTCAAATAATAAAAGATTCGTGAATATAAATATTTATGAGGCATTTGAGATTCAATTTTTACTAAGAAAAAAGAAAATCTATTAAAGAATTAAAATATTTATTTTAGGACCTGGGAACACCAGCAATTAAGAAAAAATATTCCTCAAAACCTCCTGATCAGAGACCTTGCTGCTGTAAAGTTTATCGTCTTAAACTGTTCACGAGGATGGCAAAATTAAAAGAATTTAAGAGAACGGTCGACTAAATATGAGATGACCCTCGAGGTTTTTGATAAAAGGCAATGATGAATTTCCTCTACACTCAATTTAGAAAATATTTAATATTTTCATGTAAAAAATTTTAATGAAATTCAACCTTAAATAATGCAGACCATTTGCATTTTTGAGATCTCTTGCATAAAGTGTCAGTAGATTTGAATGCAGCAATTTTTCTGAAACTGTTCCTTTTTACAGCTTCTTATAGTGGGTTACATGAGCTTTGAAATGCGGAAATTAAATAAAAAAACAATTTTGCAAACTGGGGTCAAAACGTTATGAAAGTATAAAAAAAAAATTTGATATTTGCAATTTATTTTTTGTAAAAAATTATTACCATCAATGAATTTTGAAGAAAAATTAATTAAAATAAAAATCTCGTCGGCATTAAATAACCCATTAAGTCTTCTCATTGATATATATAAAACTTACCAAACCAGCAATAAAAAATCTTGTCGGCAATAAATAATTTTAGGTTAATATGCCATAAAAAAAAACCAAACCAGCAATTGTTTATTTGTCGGCATTAAATAATTTCCATTGAGGTGATATGCCGTAAAAAATTTTCAAAAAAAATACTTTCAAAGACTTCTATAAAATAGTCTGAATCGTTTTAACTTTGCAAAATATTTCTTTGCAATTATATATCTTGTAAGAATTACTTATTATCATATTATTTTAGGTTCCTAAAATTCATTTAAAAATTAAATATTTAATCATGAATTCAAGCAAGATTTTTGCCTAAAAAAAAATTTAGCATTATATAGGTAATTTATTGAGGTTGATATGCCGTAAAATTTTTTAAAATAAACCATTCTAAACCAAAGAATAATATTCTATTCATAGAATCTATCCTAAAATACTGTTGGCATTAAATAACCCATTGAATATGATATATCGTTAAATCTAATAAATAAAATAATCTAAATATGTTGAATACAGATTCTATTCAAAGCGAAACTTTCCTAAAACATGTTGGCGGCCCAAATAAGCCACTTTGGTTGAACTATGCCGTTATTCAAAAAAAAACAAGTTTAAATAATTCTTTTCAAAGAATACATATTCTAAATCCAAAAACCATTTGATGATCGTTAGTCTTTTTTCAAAGGAAATAGGAAATTTAAATTAATAATTAATAAGAACTTTCCTAATCATTTAATACCGATGAGTAAAAAATAATTTTTAACAGACATTAATCAAAGAAAAAAAATACATTTATATCTTTTTCCCCAAAAACTTATAACTTATTTTGTTTAACCAGTTCCACTTCAATTATTAAAAAGATGAAAAGCAACGAAAAAATTTCTCATCCATAATTTTAAAAAATAAAAATTTATAATAACAGATAAAGGTTCATTATATTAAAAAAATATATATAATAACACGTTAAATAAAAGTAATATTGGTTTGAATTCTGAATGTTGTTGGAAGAAAAACATTTTTGAACAAAAAATTGGTAACAAAATTAATATTTGAACCTTTAAAAATTCCATAAAATAAATTTTATTCATTCCATTCCAAAAAAAAAAAAAAAAAAAACAAAAAAAAAAAATTAAAAGAAAAATTGGTTGTTAAAATTTATTTTTTTTTTATTCTTCATATTTTAAAAATTCCTCATAAGCTTGTTTACTTTGACAGGTTCCTTTTTTCTGTCCCCAAATGAGATAAAATGATTAATTAAATTCCAGGAAAAATATAACAAAAAATTTTCAACGGATATATCATGTCTTTAAAATTTATATAAGAGCATGATTGGTTAAAGGTTTTTATGCCGATAATATACATTTATTTATTGTTTGGCCAAATATTTTAGTTATTTCCACTGAAATTATTTTTTATTATAATCCATACATTATATATGTATACATATATCATAAATATGGCCAATTCGGATATGAAAATATTTTTATTCTATATACTTATTTCAGACAGAAGATAACCATTTTGAAAAACTTGTTTAATTTTTGCAAACATACTAATCTAATTTTTTTTAAACAGCTTTAAAAAAAATTGGCTGAAAAATATTAACCAAAGATACTAAATTAAAACATATCTATTGGCAATAGTGATTTGAAACAGAAAATGTCATTGCATATTTGCTTAATTTCCGCTGTTTTGAGCGCCATCTTCTTTCATTCAGTTTTTTTTAATTTTAGTTTACCATTAATTTTTTTCTGGGCGAACTCTCTTGGATTATTTGATTTTTCCTTCATGCACAGAGGACAATGTTTATTTTTTTTTGACAAACTCAAAAATTTGTCATCTTAAATCATCAACCATAAAATTATCAGAAGTGAAGAAAATATGTGATGGCTTAAGTTTTTTCCTTTATTCGTAATATATATAGGCACGTTGAAGTTATAAATATTTTCCATATAATGATAAACATAACGAAGGTCTTTATATATAAGATAGCATTTTCAAAGTGGAGATCAGTGAGTTTTTTTAATGTATTTATTTTGCATATTCTTTTCTAAGTCCTGTCTATTTTTAGGTTCTGTCCTGAAATATAGTCCAATTTTGATTATTATATTCATGGTAAAGAAGCTTTATGTTTTTTGACCGAAATATAGGCCATTGTATTCAAAAAATCACTTCTGCATCCTGTTGAAGGCAAAATAAACAACGTGACAATGTCGTTGTTTGTCAATATTATTATTACCATCTTGGACAAACATATTCTTTTTTTTTGAAGTTCCGTCTGATGGCTCCGAATTTCGGATATTATTCTGATTTCTCATGGCGAATATGTCCATCAAAGAAAAATAAAAAGAATTTTAATATCAATGTAGGTAAATGAATATCCCAAAGTCTAAATATCAATAGATATAATCGATGTCTATGATAGAAATTGAATTAATTTTGACGTGTTGATATCCTTTTTACTTTTTAAATTTACAATATATATATATATATATATATATATATATATATATATATATATATATATATATATATATATATATAAATTTCATATATATAAAAATATATAAAAATGCACGCAATGTTGTTGAAAAATAGCATTTTCAAAGTGGAGTTCATTGAAGTTTTTTTACTTTTGTCTGCATATCCTTAACAAGTCCTGTCTATTTTTGTGTGGGTCTGTCCTGAATATAGTTCGTCAACAACATATTCACATGGTAAATAAGCCAGCATGTCGAACATAGATTTGCATTCTAAATTCACTTTAACTGCATCCTTTTGAAGGAAATAAACAACGTGATTTAAAACGTAGGTTTTGTTGAATTACTGCTATATATTAAATTAAATTGTAAGAGTTTTGGAAAAATTTTGGTCCTTTTTCGGTAGTTTACTAAAAAAAAGGCTTTTGGCATTTTTAAAAAGCTAAAAAAGAACAACCGGCGCTTATATATAGATATATATATATATATATATATATATATATATATATAGAAATGTCCATAATGCAATTTAAAAAATTTAAATTTATTTGTATTTACCATAGAAATAATCTTAAAAATATTATAAAATTTTAAAACCTAGTTTTAAATATAGTAAAATAACTAATGTGATTTCAGGTTTTGTAAATCAGTTGGCAAAATTTTCCGTGAACTTTAAAATCATTTTTTGCTAATGATGGATGCATTAAACTTAAAAATTTCAATAAAACATAAAACAAATTTACTTCTTTATAATCCTTTATTATGTAATTATTTATATCATAAATACAAATATAGTTATAAATTTTTAAATTAAAAACTTTATGGACACATATATAATATATATATATATATATATTCCATAAATGGACAATTCATAAATTTTCAAAAAATTTATAATTTTGACAAAATTTTGAACCTGCATCCTAAAAAAATGTTATAAAGTTTAATGTACCTAGTTTTAAGTATAGCAAGAAAATAACTAATGTGATTTCAGAACGCATTTTTGTGGCCGAATCAGTCATCAAATGACGGTTCCGTATAGAACTGCAAAATCGAATATTAAAAAATTTGTATTCAGGCCGATAATGATGGAAACATGTTTATTATAAACAGAATTTATTTAAAATATGTATCTAAAAAAAAATAACGTTAAACATAAAAATGTCTTTATATATATATATATATGTATAGGATTAAATTGTAAGAGTTTTAGACGCCAAAATTGCTGGTTCTTTTCGGTAATTTGCTGGTGGAAAGGCTTTGGTTTTAAGCGGGTAGATTTTTTCATAAATGCCCAATATCAAAATAAGAAAGTAGTGTTAATAGAATTAGTGTAGAAAAACTTATAACAGAAAAATTGTTTTTTTTTTTTCTATCAAAAGTCATTTTTCCCTCAATGAATAAAAAATTAGACATTAGAGAAATAGAGAGTTTTCCCACCTGATTGAAGCTGGATTTGCTTACCTGTTGCCCTTTTTAGTGACCTCAACGCTTCCATCATCTGAGCCGGCGTTGAGCAATTAATGACGAAAATAAATAATCGATAAAGAAAAGATTTCTGTTTTTAATTGCGGTAAATATTCAATTCTTCACCTTTTTAATAATGGGGAAAAATGTTTAAAATTTTCATCATTCTTTATCGCCCCATATAATCGAAGACATTCTCCTAACCTGTTTCTTAATCAGTTAAAAAAAACTATATATATATATATATATATGTGGCACCTTGCATTATTAGAAATATTCCTAGAAATATGATTTAATTTTTTTTACTTCAGTTTATTAAACAGGTTGTTAATTTTTTTTTTTTTAAACGGAAAATAACTGAGTTGAAAATAATTCACTAAGAGTGTACTAGACGATCCTAAGGAAAGAAGAAGGAAAGAAAGGAAAAAAGGAAGGAAGGGAAGAAAAGAAAGAAAGAGAAATGTATGACGCATGACCCAATTGAGGGTGGAGATAGGAGTCAGAAAGAGATTTAGGTCAAAGGTCGTCTCAATAGATTTTCGAAAGTCATTTTGATAAGAATGTCGGTCAGAGCACTTGGCCTACTTTTTTGCGTGGAAAGACTCATTGGAAAAAGGGAAATTTCTTTGTAGAACAATAGAAACGAAATTTTCTTTGGGTTCTTTGGGGAGTGACCAGTGGAACGATATACAGATCTTGACCTGTTAAGAATTGGACACCCACGTTAATAAAGTAGAGACATTTCAATGTAGATAATTAAGATTTTTTCACTATCAGGA
>CAHIKZ030004894.1:0-18842 GCA_903632075.3 Acanthosepion pharaonis | reverse complement strand
GGAACAAATTGCTAGATAGATGACTAACTAGATAGACTGCTAGATAGGTACAAAGACAGATTGCAGGCTAGATGACGAGATCGTTACAAAGAGACAAATAGCTAACTAACCAGCTATAATGAGACACGGGTCTAAATAAGTACAAAAAAAAAAAAACCAGACACATGGCTAGATAAGTACAAAGAGCGTTTTGCTCGATGCATAGGTGTAGAAACAGCAATATTGATTGCTAGGAAGGTACAAAGAGAGATTTCTAACGAGATAGGCATAAAGAGACATTGCCAGTTAGATTTATTGCTAGGTAGGTACAAAGAGACAGATTGATAGCTAGATCAGTCAGTCAGTTATGTGCCTTGCGTGATACACGCTTAGGCGATCATGTATCTTTCGATATGCCATTTCTTTCTGCGGTAGACCAGTTGCCATCCAAGGCTGTAGAACCCGGTCTATCCTGCTATTTACCCTTAGCTGGCGGCGGTGGGGAGAAGAAGAGGATTCACACCTTTCCAAAGGGTATTAGCACGTAAGTGAATGTAATGGATTCGACTGGAACTCGAACTCGGCTCTCTGATTCCTCAATCCGAGCGGCTATCCATTACTCCACAGTGCTTCCTTTTTATTATAAATTATAATAAATTGTTTAGTTTGTGTAATAAATAAATCAGGGGAGAATAAGAGGATTCATACCTTTCCCAAGGGTATTAGCACGTAAGTGAATGTAATGGATTTGACTGGAATTCGAACTCGGCTCTCCGATTCCTCAATCCGCGCCGCTATCCATCTCTCCACCGTGCCTAGCTAGATAAGTACAAACAGACAGAGAGCTAAATAGACAGATTGGTATATCGGTATGAATAGGCTATGTAGGTTCGAATAGAGAGAGAATGATAGCAATCTCTCTTTTCGCACCTAGCTATATAGATAGGTACAAAGAGAAATTGCCTGATACATACGAATAGACAGCTTGCTCGATAGATACAAAGAAAGATTGCTAGGTAGATTCAAAAAGACAGATTGCTAGCAAGATACTAAGGGATTGCTTGATAGGTACAGTGGGACAGATACATAGATCAAAGATACAGATATACTAGATATAGAGAGACTTTTGGCTAGGTAGATACAAAGAGACAGATTGCTATGGTCTACAAATAGAGAGAGTGCTAGATAGATATAAAGATAGATTGCTAGCTAGGTACCACGTGACAGAATGCTAGTTAGATATGTAAAAAGCGACCGATGGCTAACTTGACAGATTGCTATAGAGGTACAGAGAAAGATTGCTATGTAATTAGGAACAAAGAAACAGACTGCTGGCTAGATGGCTTGATCGTTACAATTAGAGATTGCGAGCTAGGTACAAAGTTCTTGCTAGTTAAATACAGAGACACATTGATAGATAGGTACAAAGAGACAAGGGGATAGATTGACAGGGGAGGAGGAGAAAAAGTAGATGAAGAGAAGGAAGGAGGGAAACGGCGGAGATCCTGAAATAGCGAGGAGGAGGCAAAAAAAGAACCGTACAATGCGAGAGAGAGAGAGAGAGAGAGAGAGAGACGAGGGGGAATTGTAGCAAGATAAGTTTGAAAGTAAACATCTGAAGGAAGGAAATTTAACAAAAAAAAGCCGAAGAATTAATGAATATAGGAAAATGAAAGAATTTAAAAATAATGAATGGAGAGAAAGAAAAATCAACGAATAAATGATATATATATATATATATATATATATATATATATAGATAGATAGATAGATAGATAGATAGAAAAAGAGAGATGAGATACAAATAAAGATAGAGAGATAAGAATACAAAGAGATATAAAGATAGAGATATATACATAGAAATATATATTATGAAATGGACAAAATATATATTATATAAACATTTTATGTTTATATTCTTTTATATATATACAATTTTTTAAGTAAATTCTCAGTTTATAATAAACAGTATTAAAACATTTACCGGCCTGAATGTCCGATGAAATATTTATAGAAACTATATATTATAAACAGAATATATTTAGATAAATATTTGTATCTATAAAAACAATGTATAAACATAAAAATTTCTTAAAATAGAAATATATAGATAGATAGAAATAAAGAGAGACAGATATTCTAATAGAAAGATATATAGAGAGACAGAGATTAAGAGATGATTTTAAAATATATATATATATCTAGATAGAAAGATATATATATAGATAGAAAGATATAGATAGAAAATAGATATATATATATAACTTTCGATATAGATAGATAAATAGATAGAATATATATAGAGAGATATAGATAGAAAAATATAATATATATATATAGAGAGAAAAGATAGATAGACAGAAACGATAGATATATAGAGAGAGATATAGATAGAAAAAAAAGATAGATATATAGAGAGAGATATAGATATAAAGATATTATATATATATAAATACATTAAAGAGAGAGAGATAGAAAAGATTAATAGATAGATATATAGAGAGAGATATAGATATAAAGATAGACTATATATATAGAGAGAGATATAGAATTTTTGATTTTATATATTTTTCAGAGATATAGATTTTGTAGATAAATATACATTTAGAGATATAGATATAAAGATATATATATATATATATATATATATATAAATGAGATCAGAGAAGAGAGAGAGATGATAGAAATCCGTTGATACATATAAAGACATAGATAGAGATTCTTCTTTGATATATATATATATATATATATATATATATATATATATATATAGAGAGAGAGAGAGAGAGAGAGAGAGGTTTTTTCTTGATGTACTATTCAAGTTCAGAATGCTTTCCATTCTTTTTGCAAAAATTGCAACAAATTTTATATTCTATCTTTTTTTTTATATCTCTCTTCTGATATAAATAGAAAGATAGAATGAAAGAGGTGCAAAGAAGGCAAGAAGAATGGAAAGCATTCTGGACGAATGAAAGCCATCAAGAAATAATGGAATGGTAACAAGAAAAGACTCAAGAATTCTTTGAAGAGAATGTTTATTTGCACAATGGAATGGGCTGAGATGGAAGAAACATCAACAGTGAATTAACAGACGAATTTCTGACCAGCCTCTGAAGATCTATCTAGCAGAACGAACCATTCCCCCAACCCACCTCAGCCACTCCTTCCACTTGTCTAATCTCCACCGACCACCATATATGCGGGTGGTCGCCTGGACGATTCATTCTACATAACACTAAACTGTGATAGATTCACCGGTCGACTATCCAACTGGAAAATCTCTTTCCTTCAAATCCTTTTGAGATTCTAGGATTTTCAAACCTTTTTTCCTTATTCATGGTTCGGTTTATTTTAACATAAATAGCTGTTATGATGTTAATTTAATTCTTAAAGACAAACGCCAAATAACCTGTAATAACAATAAATGGGTTTTGACGGTTGGTAAGTTGGTTTTAGTTGCCGCCTGAATAGTCTACGACCAACTCAGCTCAGAACTTCGGTATTTCGTCATTTCACCCACGGGAAACGAATATGGCACTTCTGGCGGTTTTGTTGTGGGTTTCTCACTTTTCAAAGGCTCGGCCAAAAAAATAGCCTTTTGAAGCCGATTAGACGGGTTCAGGCCCTTCTACCTCCCCGGACGAAACCTTGCCCTTCGGCAAAGCCTCGTCTGTTCCCTCTTTTAACGCAGAGAGTTCTTTAACGTTTTCAAGTTTTGCTCAAGAACTTCTCCGGGCTGTCTTTTAACATTTCACTAGTTAACTGTCCTTGTTTGTAGACGAGTTCATCTTTAAGAGGGGTTTTTCAGGTTTGCAACAACATAGCCTCAATGGGTGCATTTATGCCGACAAAAAAATTTTATTGTCTACTAATATTTTTTTCAAAAATTTGTATTGCTTTGTAATAATTTTTTCAAAAATCGTATAGCTACTAATATTTTGTTAAAAAATGTATTGCCGGTGCAAATATTTTCATCAAAAAAAAAAAAATTTCTGTTATTAAAACCTATTTTTACGTTTTCATAGTGTTTTGACCCCAGTTTATGGGTTAACTATTTGCCCATAAACTGGAACCAACTGCTAACGACACTGGTTTGGGTTGACAAGGAGCATCAGCAATTAAGATCTGAAATATCCTTTCTCAAAACCTCCTGATCCGAAGCCTTGCAGTTGGACATTGTTTATCGTCTGGAAAAAAAATTGTCTAGGAAAAAACAATAAAAAGGAACAGGATTCAAACGATTAACGTTACATTTACATTTTTGAAGATCATAGTTCACAGGAAATCAAGAAGCTGAAAAACAGTTCCACTAGCGAAAGATTACTGATTGATTGGTTGACTGATTTTGTTTAGTGGCATATCAACACCTCCATGGGTTATTTAAGGTCAAATTTTAAATATTTTTCAAGTAATCTACGCTTTCACCTGGATATTTTATACATCATTTTATAAATTTATATATAAGTAATTTAAAAATACATTTTGTATAAATAAAATATATTAAATAGAGGACTATTCAATATATATATATATATATATATATATATATATATATATATATATATTGAATAATAAAAAAATATTAAAATTGAAATCTCACAGAAACACGGATTTTTGTTAATATTCTTTTCGCTTTTTTGTTTTACTATTATTATTATTATTTCATTTAGATTTCGATTATTTCGGCCAAATGGCCATCAAAGTTTGTTAACTGATTTAAAACATGGTTCCTTCTGCGTTCTCAATTACTTGTTTTCAAAAAACCTCAGCAAAAACTTGAAATTTAATTATATAATTAAATTAAAAAGCATTAGTTCTGTTTATATTCTTTCATAATTTTGAAAACCAAAAGGTTCCAAAATTCAATTAATTCATAATATTTATGCTCTATAAATTTACATTGACAACTTTTTTGTAAAAATAAAAAATCAATAAGAACACCGGATTATATGTATATCTTTTGTTTTCGTTTTATATAATGTTTAAAATTTCCTACCAGCTGCATAGATTAAAAAATTATGAATATATATATATATATATATATATATATATATATATATATATATATATATATATATCTTTATATAGATAATTTTTTTTAAATATATTGAAAATTTCACCCAAAATGTTTTGTATTATAAAAATGTACGGTTCGCAATTATAACATTTGAATATTCGAAAAGATTGTTTGAAATTATATAATATAATTTTAAATAAAAAAAAAAAACGAAAATGCTGGTGTTTATAGTGCCCTTTCATTTGTGAAGATATATATATAAGTACACAAAAATGATGGCGTTCATACAGACGTTCTCGATGTGATTTAACGTCAACGAAAAAAAAAATAAATGAATCCAGTACATGGGCTTTGTATTACCATATATTTGTACTTATTATTCTCATTACTTTTTTGTTGGAGGTGGCCACTTTTTTTGGGTCACTTTAATTTTTTACTTGCCTCATATTGAGAAAATGCAGATCAAAAATATTTCCTATGTCATTGAATTATGTTTGAATGGAAAAGCGACAAACAGACAGACATAAAAAATCGTAAAAATGTTACATTGAAGAACAAATTTAAACCCCTGTTTACGTGCCATTTAAACGCTGACACTGCACCTTTAATGTAATAGTGATTACATAAAAAGATGGTTATTTAATAAAACTTATATATATATATATAACATATATATATTTATTATATATTTCTTATTTTCTTTCCTTTTTCTTTATAAAAATCTTTTTTAAACACCAGAAAAATTTTCCAAAAACGGAAAATGAAGTGATAAATTTCGGTGACTGAAATTTTAAATAAAATCGTTTATTAACATTATTGGAGCACTACCTGATGAGACATTGTTTATTAAACGTCGAAACAGAATGTAGAATTTTTGTAGTATTTAACATATTGTATTCTAATAATATATATACATAGGTCTGGAATCATGTTATATTACACCTTCTCATCAGAATGGACTGATCTCTCTACTACTAATAGGACAGTTCTAGAGAAACATGGGAGATTTTTAACCATCACACTTCCGTTCTATAGAACGGAAGATACAGTTGGACTTTATACTTTCTTTCTGATTGTTACTGAAAAAAGGCGTTCGTTTGACTACTAATCTCTCTGTTGTAAATAATTCGTGAGTATTTTTTAAATGACGTATGTGTTTGTCCTTAATGCCATCTTCGAATAAACACTCAACATCTCAACAGGTATATATATAATGACGTCACACACTACGAAATAGTCTAAAAAAGAATTATTTAAAATATTTTATTGTTATACGCTATATTTTACAAAGCACAAATATTTAACCCATTACTTTCCTTATAATCAAATCATATTAAGAACATTTACCAACCTGAACGTCCGAGAAATTTCTACCTTTTTCCGCCGACATTGTCGATTCTGTATCCTAGACTGCAATCCTATCTTACAAGCGTTCTAAATTTTGTTTATACCAGTTTAGCTTGAAATTTTTTTCCGGTTAGCAAGATCGATTTACTGCTTTTAAACTAGAAATTTGCCATGATTTCTCATTCGTCCATATCTGCTCAAATTTTATCTTAAATTCCTAATAAATGACGTCCCACATGGACAAATAAACTAATACTTTTTATTATAAACAGAATTTAGTTAAATAGTTTTTTAAAAAATAAATAATTAATTAACAATTCTTTCTATTGTAAAATAATTGTCTGGAGGCCAAACGATTTATTTACGCTCCTTAATTCAAATCTCAAACTGGTAATTACATTTTAGATTAAAAAAGAATTTCCCTTCTAGAATAAGAAATGCAGGTTCGATTCCTGTCAGAAACACAAGATTCATTTTAGTATGAATTTCTCAATTTAAATGGTTGTTATTAATACTGTTTGTTAATAAAATAAAAACAGGGATATCAACTCCAACATATGTGAACCCAATTAAAAATATCGTTTATACTAATAAATTATACAACCAGCTGTCATGTTGGATGTAACCAGTTGTACTCGAAAATGATGCTTTTGCCCAAAATTTTATTAGTAGGAATAATGCTCACTCTGGAACTCATAGATATATACAAAGGACCTTTACCTAAAGCAAAACATATTTAGAAAAATTTTTTTCCTTAGTCCTTGTAATACATAAATTTTGATTCCTCCTGTTTGTACCAAAAATATTTTCCCGATCACCAATACACCTTGAATAGACACCAATTTTCCTCTTTCCAGCCTCGACTGATAGGAAAAACATTATTCGCGGCCTTGCGGATTTATGAACTATTTTCCACTTTTCAATCTCTCTCCCGCAGACCGTTAATCCCCGCCTCGATTCATCGTTTAAAAGATTCTGGTTTGTTTGGTCGGTTTCTTAAACGGTACCGTTCCAAAAACTATCTCACTCCTTTTGATCAAGCAGCTGTTTTCTAGTAAAGAGATTTTCATTTACCAAAGACGGTGCCTGGGATGGAGCCGCGAAACGTCATTTTCCAAATTGGTTTTTTTTAAAATCATATTTGGACGGTTCTGAGCTTATGAATTGAAATTTCACGCATTCATATTTTTTTTAGATTTGATGGCTATTGACGGTATTGAATACTCTAAAAATCATGGCTGATGACAAGGAAACTAGTGCAGACCTTCAAATAGTTTTTAAATAAATAATTATTTATATCTTGGAAAACTGTAGAACTAGAACCTTCAATAAATCGATATTTGTAAACAAGCGCTCCCGACAGACTCCACATAAAACACATTTCAGACTGAGAATATCCTGATAAACCATTCTAAGAGACTATATACTGGCTGAGATTAACTGAAAGGAATATTGAAGGATTAAAATGTAATTGAAAGATTAAAGTTATCGTTTATCATCCAAAACATCTAAATTATTATCAATGTAAACTAGAAACGGAATCCACTTGTTGTATTTCTCTTCATCTTCCATTTTAAATTAAAAACACTAAATGATAGCCTCTTCCTCTTGTTGTTTTATTGTTTTAAAAATATCACGCCACAACAGAATGTGAATCAGGTCGAAGTTTCTGATTTCCCATCGATAATGAATAATCCCTCATTTGGAGACGCCTGAACCTCCAGACCCCCTCCACAGGAGAGATACTGCTTGGGGGACTGTTTTTTAGATATGACCTAAAAAAATTGTTTTCAACATCCCCGGCAAAAAAGAAAAATTCATTTTCTTCAAATTCAAAAAATTTCACTCAAAATCTTGAAGGGATGATTTTCTGATTTATTTTAAACTCTTCAAGTCGAAATTGTCAACTGTTTATGAACAAATCCGTATATATTCATTGAACCATTCCTTTTGGGCTATATAGCTGAAAAGATCACTATAAAATAACCTTTCCTTTGGAAATAAATAGTCATTTGGATAAATTGTTCTGGTTGAAGTGGTGAAAGCAATAATTTTCTTTCATGTCGTATTGCTATATATACGATAAAATGACGAGTTTTTTTTACTTTGTCTGGGGATTAAAATCTGATCATATAATCATTTTTTAAATTGAATAGAACCGTTTCAAATAAGTCGATATATAAATAAATAAATCGAAACCGACGCCCCAAGCGAATCGAGGAACAGGACGAAAATGTGAATATCCTATATATCGGCCATATATATCTTCTTGCCAATCGGTATTCAATTGATTGTAATTATCACGGCGTGTCATACCGCCAAATTATATAATGTTTGCTATAAAATAAAAATTTCCATATGCTATGGTGGCTGGTTTGCAGAAAATTTTCGATATATACAATCGTTTTATATTATATATTTCTCACATTTAATACCGGTTATTTACGATCAACAAAGTTAATAAATGTTATATATATTCATATATATATATATCTCTTTTATTATAAAATATAAATTTAAATAAGTTTGGATGTGTTTTTATATATAAAGGACTTATATATATATTATATTGAAACATAGTTCTCGTTTCTATCACCAAATTATAATATACGTTATATATTGGTCAGTACCTATTTATATATTTATATTTATACAAGTTGCTGTAATTATATATATATATGAATGGCATAAATACTTACCACCATATATATATTATATAATAAATTAATATGATCATATAAAATTTAATAAATGTCGATATATTATATATATATATATTGGGTAACTGCTTAGGAATACAAGCTGCTATATATATATATATACATGATAAATATTTCATCTTCTTATATATATATATATAATATATTCTATTATGATTACTCAAAGTTAAGAAACGTCAATAATGGTCCCAGTTTTATATATAGGTGACCGCTTTCCTATATAAATGCTTATTTTCAAATGTGCAGTGGGGTAATTCTAATTGCTCATTGTCCTGGTTAATTGGAAGTAGTTCCAATTCCAGTTAGGTAGTGTTATATAATATATTATATTGATTATATATTGGGAAAGGCATTAATCCAGCTCTTCTACACTAAGTAATGAGTTAATTAATATCATTGTATCATATATAATCCTTATTATCTGAAAAAAACCTATAATATAAAAATATATTCAGCTTTAAATAACCTGCAAAAACCTGATAAGCTCTAAAAACAATCAGTTTTTTCAATGACATTTCTGGTTATTCTGCCATTATGCTGAGGGGATCTTAGTTTCTGGATGAGAACGATTTAATCCGGTGTGATCACGTCCTAGCTGAACTAATTATCTTATATGAAACCCTAAATTAACGATGACTATTTGCTAACTTCATATATCGATGGCTTTAACAGATTCATCTCCCATTATTCTTTCCATCGAATTTTCCCTTGCGAAAACTATGGTATGGATCTCAGTCTCAGTCCAAAGAAATGCCGCACATTTTCTTCCCTCCCTTATAATATTATCATGGTGTCATATATATATGGTGATATTCGAAATATATCTTTACCTGAAAACATAATTATATTAATATTTTTGCATTCTATATCATTAATACCATAAATGTATTACATATAAATTTAATGTCCTAGATTTCATTCGGCAAAATCTTTTTGTCTATTAATCAACGCCGAAGTTCTTTTTTCAACCTTACATTAATGATCTGCTCTCCGACAAGCAATATGGTTTCCGCTTTGCCCGTTCTACAGCTGATGTGCTTACGGCCATGACTGAAATTGTTTATCCAAGCATGGCTCATAATAACGGAATATTTGCCGTGGCTCTTGATATCTCCAAAGGGTTTGATAGGGTTTGGCATGCTGGCCTTCTTCGAAAGCTTAAGGGTTATGGAATTTCAGGTCGATTGTTTGACTTAATGCAATCATTCCTGTCAAACTGTGAATTGAAGGTCGTTCTCAACAGATTCTCCTCCAGCTCCTGTTCCCCAAGGGTCCATTCTAGGCCCTACTCTGTTCCTTATCTTCATTAACGATCTTCCTGATGTCATAGCTTCCCAAGTAGGCATCTACGCGGACGACACTACAATTTACTCCTGCCTCAAAAAAAAAATCTAGTGTCGTTGACAAAACTAACCTGGCCGTTTGTCTTGAAAAGGACCTCCAATCGGTTGTGAACTGGGGCAGGAATTGGCTGGTTAACTTTAACGCCTCAAAAACAAAACTGCTCTCTATTACTCACCACAGAGAACCATCCCTGCCCCCCATTAGAATGTCTGACGCTCAACTTCACGAGAGCACCTCTTTGCGACTGCTCGGTCTCACATTGACTGCTGACCTGAGATGGAACAAATACATTGAGTCAATAGCTTCGTCCACCGCAAGGAAAGTTGGCCCCTGTGCCGCGCCAAGAAATTTTTCTTGCTTAGAGTCAATCCTTCAAATCTGCAAATCAACCATTCGCCCTTGCACGGAGTATTGCTGCCATATATGGCCCGGTGCCCCTTCTGTTTGTCTCAAGGTTCTTGATAAGATCCAGAGACGGATATGCAATGTAATTGGCCCTGATCTGGCATCTCGTCTGCAGTCGCTCTCTCACAGACGTGCCGTCGCCTCCCTCTGTCTTTTTTTTTACAAATACTTTCATGGTAACTGCTCCGAGGAGCTGCTTTCGCTAGTTCCCAGACTTCATGAATTTAAGCGTTCAACTAGGCTGGCATCTCGCTCTCACACTTTCACTGTCGAAACTGTTAAATGAAGCCGTCTCTTCTACTCAAATAGCTTCATGTCTCGCACCTCTCGCCTGTGGAACTCCCTCCCCTTTTTCCAGTTTCCCTCATAGCTATAATCTCCAACTATTCAAATGTAATGTCAATTGACGTCTCCACATGCCTTGATCTATCCTCTATCCTTCTCTTCATCCATTCATCTATCACTCCTCTTTGCTCTTGCTCCAGCTATCTGTAACCCTTGCGTGCTAGTGGCTTCCCATCTTGCTTGGCGTGAAACGCTTACAAAAAATATTATATATAAAAAAATATATTTATATTTATAATATGGTGATAAAAATTATTGTTCAATTTAAATATATTTTTTTTTTGGGAAAAAAAATTTTATTTATGATTTTCTTTATAACAATAAATATTTAATCTAGAAGGTGGTTTATTAACAGTGAATTTTTTTGAAAATAAATCTCAATTTCAAAAAAAATTATTATTTCATGATTAAAATTTTCAAAATTATTTTTAAAGAATTATATTTCAAATATTTTATTATTTCTGCAAACCTTTTTATATGATTTGAAACTTTAAAATTTTTGTCTTTTTTAATATTTTTAAATTTTCAGGTCTTTGGGTCTTAAATAAAAAACCATAAATTCAAATTTTCCTTCAATTTATTGAAAAATTTTGAATTTATGAATTTAAAAAATTAAATATATTATATTTAATTTAACAGAAATTTAGAAATTTCTATAAAATGGGTTTGACCCCAAATTTTAAATTTTTGATATAGATCTTTCTTTTTGCTTTTTCATAATCAATAAAAATTTGATATTCTTCATGCATTTGCATTGTTTCATTTTTTGATAATAACAATTGAGATCAAATTGGTTTTACAAAATATAATATAAATCATTTATATATTTTTTAATTTTTTTATTTTCATTGTATTAATTTTTTCTGTAAAAGATTTTTTTTTATATTACAATACTTAATTAATAATTTTCTTCAAAAAATTTCAATTTTTAAAAATAATATATTAATTTTTTTTTGTAACATTTTTTAAAAAAAATTTTTTATATTTTTTTTTTTTAAATTTTTTTTTTGAATTTTTATTACATTTGTCCATTAACATTTCGACCATCTCAACAAATTTATTTAAATAAATAATAAAACTTTATATATTAATCAGTGGTTCTACGCTCCTTTTAACCTCTTTTCAAATATTTTCTTTATTCGGATGTATATTTATATTATATATATATATATATATATATTTATATTATAAAATGATATATAGCTTGAATTTCAAAAAAATTTGAATTATTTTTTTCTTCGCATGGAAACCAAAAATTCATTTCCATAAATTTTTTTTTTAATATTCATATTCTAAATTGATTAATATGGGGTCCAAACAAAAAAAATTCTATCATTTTTGTTTCCTAACACCAGTCAAATATAAATTTCCATCTTTTAAAAAATTGATCAGATATTTAAAATTTGTCGAATTTATAATTTATTTAATAAAAATCAGCATTCCTTTTCAAATACTGTTTTATTTTTGCCAATGTTTAAATTAATCAGCTCATTACAATGCTTTATATGTTTAATTCTTCTAATCCATTTTAATATATATATATATATTTTATTCTTTGTTTTTTGAAGATCAGTTTATATTTAAAATTTTCCAAAATGGGATTTTATTAATGAAATTTTTATCAAATACAAATGGTAATGGTAAACTAATCACAATAATTATTTTTTGATTCCATTTTCCATTTTTATCAATTTTTTTTTTCCCAAAATCGTAATTAACAATTCATAACAAATTTTCTCAGTTGTTAATTCAATATTTAATTAATTTAAAAATTAATTCTATCAATTTTTTTGAAAATTTATATTTTTTTATTTAAAATCGAAATATTGTCCTATTTAATTGTTTAAAATCTTTTTTTTAGTATTTATACACTTTTTTGTTCTATCATGTCATTATAAAAAAAAAAAAACATCAATTTTATTATAGCAAATAGTAAATTTTTAACAAAAAGTTTCAATAAAATAAACAGTAATCATATAAAATTGTTTGGTTGACACTAATGATTGATTTTTTTTTATAAAATTTATGTTTTTAAATTAAATTTAAAAGATATTTTTATTGAGAATTTTTTTATTCTTTCAAATTGGAAAAAAAAAAAATTTAAAAATATTTTTATTTTTTAATTTCATTTAAAAAAATTTTGTGTAAAAAAATGCATTCAAAAATGTTTTTTTATCAATATTTACTATCAATTTTTATGAAATGTCATCAAATTTAAAAATAAAAATCAAAAAAATATTATAAAATAACATCATTAAATAAATTTCAAAATTTTTTTTCATATCGAACTTATTTGATTCATATTTATGTTGATGGTCATATCATGCTTTGTATATAATCTTATTAAATATATAACGATTTAAATTTACGTTGAAGATGCATATCTTTAAATCAAATTTATATATTGGTGGCCGTTTTATGTTCCAATTAATAAATTACATTTTTCATATTTAAATTGCCGGCAATGGATAATTCCACGATTAAGTAAATTATGTTCGATATGTTAAATAATTTTTTATCCATTTTTTTATACTTGTCCAAATTTGGGTTGTTTTTATCATAATATATAAGATTTGAAAAAATTAAAAATTTAATAAATATTGTCATATATATTCAGGACTAAAATATTTCATTTCGATTGTCCGTATTTATTTTTAAAAAAATTTTTCTCTTTTTTAAAAATTTTTTTAAAGATATAATCTAGATATAATATTATTCTATATATATTTTTTTTTTTTTTTCATTCATAAATATTATATATATTTTGAAATTGATATTTTATGACATAAATTAAATTTTTTTCTATTGAAAATTGGGAAAATATATTTTATTTTAGAAAAAAAATTTGTATTTTTATTAAAAACAAATAATTGATTTTTTTTTTTAAATATTAATTTTATTATTTATATTATAAAAATATTAAAAATATATTTATAAATTTATTAATATTATATATTTATATATATATTATATATATATATATATATATATATGTATATTTCCACTTAAAATGTGTGTGTGTGTTTTTGAATATGTTCATTCTTGTTAAAATAAAATTTATTTTTTAAATTTAAACTAAATTTCTATAAAAAATAAAAATCAAAATTATTCTATTTTTCTCATTTTTTCTATTTTATTATATAAAAATGGTAAAATTTAAAATTTTTTTTTTTTTTAATAAATATTTTCAATATATAAATATATATATATATATATATATATTTCCAAAAAAATAAAAAAAATCTTATGATTATTAATCAAATTAAATTTTTTATGTAAGTATAATAAATATAATTTTTTAATTTTTATTTAATAAACATGTTTTAAAAGTCTTCAATGTTCATTTTTCATTTTTATTGAAAATTTTTTTAATTATTTTAAATATATATATATTTATATATATATATTTATATAACAATTAAATTATATTTATGCATTTTTTTTTTTCTTTTAAATTTTTTTTATTTTTATATATATATATCTTTTATATAATATTGTTTGATATATTTTTTCAATAGAATATTTGATTTTGTAAATGTGCGTAAATTTATAATTTAAGTTTTTTTTTCAATAAAAATATTTTAAATTTTTTTCTAAAATTCATATCTTATTTATATATATATATAATGCATAAAAACCTTTATTGTTAATATATCATTTTGAATGTGTTCATAGATAGATATAAAATTTTTTTAAACATTTTTCTTTTTTTTTTTTGAAAAAATAATTTTTTATTTTTTTTTATTATATATATTTTTAATAATATTATTTTTTTCTTCATTTTTTTTTTTTTCTATTTTTTCCATAAAATTCTTTTGGATAATATTGTTATTGCTTTGATGTTTATAATTTTAAATTATTTTTTTATATTGGATGTTATTTAATTAGTAGATAATATTGTGTATTAGAAATCTTGTTTTATTGTCATTTTTTTTGTTAATTTTTATTTTCTTTTCCCTTTGTTTATTCATTATTTTTTAAATAGCATTTTCTATAAAACCATAATTATATTAAATAGTTTTTAAATATAAAAATTTTATTTTTATAAAAATATTTATTTTTTCATGTAAGTATTTATCTATTTGCTGAAAATAATATTTCTTAAATTTAATCCTATAAAATTATTGAAATTTTAAAATTATTTCATGTATTGTAAAAATATTGGAAAAATTTGGTAATTTTTTCATTGGAATATTTTTTTTCAATTTTATATTTTGATAAAACATGCCAATTTACTATGAAAATAAATTTTTTAATTAATTAAATTCTCTTTTTTAACAAGTAAATAATTCTTCAAATAGTAGTTATTAATTTACCTTATATAAATTCATTTTTATTTGGTATGAATTTTTTATTCTGATCAACTTCCATAAAAATCTTTTGGGTTGATTTAATTAAATTGATAAATTCTTCAGTTTAGTAAATACTGCCATGCGTATATACTTAAAAATCATATTTATCTTTCGATACATTTATATATATATTTTTTTTTTTTTTATGGTTTTTTAAATTTCTAAATATTCCAAATAATGATTTATTTTACGTAAAAATGTAATGGAATTCGACTGGAAAAAAACTAAAAAATAATTATCAATCCATGCCATTTTCTATCCATTACTTCAAGAATCTATTTCTTTCTTCTTAGGATAAGAAATATGAACTATATTATTTCTGATATTTTATTGTTATAGATAATTACAAAAAATAAACATTTCAACAAAGTTAAACATTTCTTATTTTATTCAAAATGAAAGTTCAATAGTGTTAAAAAACCTCGGAAATTTGAAGATGAAATATCTTTAATCATTTCTATTATCAAAACAGTTCAAAGATTTGTTCAATAATTATAATAATTTTATATATATATATATATATATATATATATATATATATATATATTACGATAAACGTGCAATCAATTTATAAATTCATGAATTATTCACACAAAAAAACAAATGCAAAGGTTAATGATTTAATTGGCGAGAAATCCATCGTCGCAAACAATTCAAATAATATACAAAAACCTCCGAATCCGTTATGAATGAAAAGATCCTTGTTTCTATAAATTTCTGCCGTATTAGTTCTTATTTTTTACTACAAGCTTTCGTCTGTTCCTACAGACATCTTCAGGTATGGAATAGATGTTGTTCTTGTTTTTCTCTTAGTAATAAGAGGATATATGTACCAGAAGTCATTCAAATTTCTTATTCGTTAGAATTTAATTAGTTCCAGTGACTCCATAATAATAACAAAAACCTTTTTCTCATCCTTGAGGCTATTGTCTGCAGACGATGACTGAAGTAGCCATTCTGAAAGAATTTATTCCATCACCCTAAACCTATGTCGCCATGTCGCTGATTACCCAGAGTACTAAAATAAACAGATCTGTCCTATCCAATTCTTAATGAAATAAATTCACTAATGTATATGTTTTTAATGTTAATCGTAACAATTAAAAGTTGGAAGAGTAATTAAGAATGAATTATCAATAAAACACATGAGAAGGTTAGTGCAAGCCGAAAGTCCATAGCATGTTGTATTTTATGGAAAATACCGCTTTATATAAGTAAAGGTTTTCAAGATAAGGGAAACTTTCAAACCTTTTACTTTTTTTTTAAAACATATCACCTTCTGTATTGAATGCATACAAATTTATAGAAGAATTTTATTTATCTTACAAATCATACGAAGATTTTTTCAATGGTTGAAAAGGCCATTTGTAACAGTTTTCGAGGCATACCATTTTTATCAGATATGCACACAAAAATGTTTTGCATCAAATTAATATGTTATAAATTTTAAACACTAAATATCCATAAACACCAAAATTAACAAATTCCTAATGAGATAATAAGACAAAAAAAAAAAACAAGTAACTTAACCGATAAATATAAAATGGCAGTACAAAATCAGTGACATTCAATCGGCAAACGAAAACCATAGAAACTGTAAAACCAATTTTGATTGGCTGAAATCCCAAAAGAATTAAACCAATAAATATCCGAACTCCTTCGTGGGTTCATTTCATTAATCTTTTATGATATTTTCTTTTTTTAAATTCACATACAAAAATTGGTATTTTGGTATATCTTGGATTGAAGGGTGATGGCGGAGTCCTTGTCGTAATTGGATAGGTTGTACTGGATGAATGGATCGTGCTGGTTTGCTTTGCTTTGTTTTATGGTATATCAACCTTTAATGCTGACAAGATTTTTATTTCTGGTAATATTTTTCCAAATATGTATTGTCGGTAATATCTTTTTTTTTTCAAAAATGTACTGCTGGTAATATTTTTTTAAAGAAAAAACAAATTGCTAATTTTTTTTGCCTTGCTGTACTACTGGTAATTATTTATTGCCGGTAATAATTTTTTTGTACTTCAAAAATTCATAACTTTTGTAATAATTTTTTAAAAAAAATGAAATATTAAACCTATTTTTACCATTTTTATAATCCTTTGAATTGTTTGCCCATCTGGTTCTTATACCCTTCCTTCGCTAAACCCCGTTTCTAGGTGGACCTGGGAACACCAGCAATTCAAAACCTGACCAGAGGATTTGCTGTTGGATGTAGTTTATCGTCATACCCAGGACGCGAATGAGTCGTAATTATGATTAACTCGGACTAGGATAGATAGACCAGCCTTTCCCCACATGCCACAAATATTGTACTTTTTATAATAATAGATATTTCATTTTATAAAGGGAGTTTATGTCATGGGTATTTTTGTAGGTTAGCAAAGAAGATGTGGTATTTTGGTATATCCCGGGTTGAAGGGTGACGGATGAATCGGTTGGGGATGTGCAGAATTAATTAATTGTAATTGAATGAATCAGAAGGAATTTGTGTAGGTTGCGTGACTTTCTGCATCCACAAATAAATAAATAAACGAATTTTAAATACAATCAAAAAACAAAGACATATTCAATTTAGAAACCAACAAAACATTTATATACAATTAAAAGTAATATATATACAGGATATTTTGGTATATATTTACTATGGCAAAGTGTGTGTGATATTTGAGGTTTCGGTATGTCTCTTTTTTGTATTTGTATTTCAGTTACAGTCTTTCTGAGTTGTGTTGATTAACATTAAAAATGTCGATGTTAAGTGTTTTTTAGGAATGAGTTCTTATAAGTGGTCTACCTTTGACTAATATTTCTGAATCGTTCGAATGTTGATGTTCCCTTTGGATAAGAAAGTTTTTTGTTTTGATGTGATGTCCACGAGGGTATTTAAATTCGTGGTAATGTACTTTTTCCGGGGAAAATCATTTGAAAACGTGGAGTATTTGGGGAATTTCGGATGTTCAACCTTTTACCCCTTTTGGGCAGTCGGTTTTTTTTTTATATGTTTTTAAAGTCCAAAATCCTCAAAGAAGTTTTTGGGGTTTTTTTTGCTGTTTCAGATTATTGCGTCGAACCCAAAGAGATTTGTTATTGCCTAGTGGTTTTTTTTTGTCCAAAATTTTAGTAGGGGAATATAGTTTCGTTTCTAGGTGGTAAAAGGACAGCCCAAAACCTTGATGAATAGTTTAAAAAACGAATGGGGCGTGAATTGATTACTCCCAGGAGGTAAATGTTTACCAGTTTTTAAATTTTTTGGGGTGTCGGGGGAACATGGTTTTTTTTGGAAAAAAAAAAAGGGAGGATAAAAATTTTTTTTTTAAAAAAAAATATAAT
>CAHIKZ030004893.1:0-31527 GCA_903632075.3 Acanthosepion pharaonis | reverse complement strand
AAAATCCCCGGGCTCGGGCTCTGTTTTTACAAAAATTTTTTTTTTTTTTTCTAAACCCAAGGGAAAAAAAATTTTTTTCATTTGGGGGGCTTTGGGATTTTTTGGGACAACCGGGGCACCTTTTCGGACCAATAATTTAAAGTTTTTGCTGTCACCCGATTTTTTTGGGGGAATTCTGGGGGGGGGGGGGGGGGGGGGGGGGGGGGGTTTTTTTTTTTTTTTTTTTTTTTTTTTTTTTTTTTTTTTTTTTTTTTCTGAAAAAGCGGTTTGATCCCGGGAAGGAAGATCGCTTTTCCTTTTTCCTTTTGGGATCCTCATGAAATAATAGTTGTGGGAATTTCTGCTAATCATGGTCAAAATTATTTCATCGCTAACTTGTGTGAAATCGCTCGCTCTGTACATGTTCACAAGCATTTTTCATTTGCTTTGATACAGCACCTGCACCTTCGGACGATGTCGCTGCTGTCACCGTTGGCAATTTACGGTGTCTGAAAGGAGTTTGCCTAAGAGATTGCATTTCAACTTTTTTTCCTCTCTAGGGATCTCATTAAATAGATATCAGATTGTGGGAATTTCCTGGGTTGAATCCATGAGTCAAAGAATTATTTAGTTGTTTTGTATGGAGGGAGGGACTTTCTGACGATACGGGAGCACCGTGTTATTGAATTTGTTGGAATTTTCCTGTGGACCAAAACTGTGTGTTTTCATAATTCACTGCTTTATACATTTTTTCCAGTAAATGGAATCTCTTCAAAATTGGTATTAACTTGTATGAAATCGCTCGCTCTGTACATGTTCACAAGCATTTTTCATTTGCTTTGATACAGCAACCTGCACCTTTGACGATGTTTCGCTGCTGTCACCGCTGGTAATTTTACGGTGTCTGAAAAAGCGGTTTGCCTGAAGAGATCGCATTTCAACTTTTTCCTCTCTAGGGGATCCTCATGAAATAGATATCAGATTGTGGGGAATTTCCTGCTGAATCCATGAGTCAAAGAATTATTTCAGTCGCTTGTGTATGGAGGGAGTCACCTTCGACGATACAGGGCACCGTGTTATTGAATTTGTTGGAATTTTCATGTGGACCAAAACTGGGTGTCTTTCATAATTCACTCCTTTATACATTTTTTCCAGTAAATGGAATCTCTTCAAAATTGGTATTAACTTGTGTGAAATCGCTCACTCTATACATGTCTACAAGCATTTTTCATTTGCTTTGATACAGCAACCTGCACCTTCGACGATGTCGCTGCTGTCACCGTTGGCAATTTACGGTGTCTGAAAAGCGGTTTGCTCGAAGAGATCGCATTTCAACTTTTTCCTCTC
The DNA here is from genome assembly GCA_903632075.3 of Acanthosepion pharaonis. Lineage (NCBI taxonomy): Eukaryota > Metazoa > Mollusca > Cephalopoda > Sepiida > Sepiidae > Acanthosepion > Acanthosepion pharaonis. The sequence goes on along the minus strand of CAHIKZ030004893.1, from coordinate 30,201 downwards.
TAGGGGATCCTCATGAAATAGATATCAGATTGTGGGGAATTTCCTGCTGAATCCATGAGTCAAAGAATTATTTCAGTCGCTTGAGTATGGAGGGAGGACCTTCGACGATACGGGGCATCATGTTATTGAATTTGTTGGAATTTTCATGTGGACCAAAAACTGGGTGTCTTTCACAATTCACTGCTTTATACATTTTTTCCAGTAAATGGAATCTCTTCAAAATTGGTATTAACTTGTGTGAAATCGCTCGCTCTGTACATGTCTACAAGCATTTTTCATTTGCTTTGATACAGCAACCTGCACCTTCGACGATGTCGCTGTGTCACCGTTGGCAATTTACGTGTCTGAAAAGCGGTTTGCTCGAAGAGATCGTATTTCAACTTTTTTTTTCCTCTCTAGGGGATCCTCATGAAATAGATATCAGATTGTGGGGAATTTCCTGCTGAATCCATGAGTCAAAGAATTATTTCAGTCGCTTGAGTATGGAGGGAGGACCTTCGACGATACGGGGCACCGTGTTATTGAATTTGTTGAATTTTCATGTGGACCAAAACTGGGTCTTTCACAATTCACTGCTTTATACATTTTTTCCAGTAAATGGAATCTCTTCAAAATTGGTATTAACTTGTGTGAAATCGCTCACTCTGTACATGTCACAAGCATTTTTCATTTGCTTTGATACAGCAACCTGCACCTTCGACGATGTCGCTGCTGTCACCGCTGGCAATTTACGTGTCTGAAAAGCGGTTTGCTCGAAGAGATCGCATTTCAACTTTTTTCCTCTCTAGGGGATCCTCATGAAATAGATATCAGATTGTGGGGAATTTCCTGCTGAATCCATGAGTCAAAGAATTATTTCAGTCGCTTGAGTATGGAGGGAGAGGACCTTCGACGATACGGGGCACCATGTTATTGAATTTGTTGGAATTTTCATGTGGACCAAAACTGGGTGTCTTTCACAATTCACTGCTTTATACATTTTTTCCAGTAAATGGAATCTCTTCAAAATTGGTATTAACTTGTGTGAAATCGCTCGCTCTGTACATGTCTACAAGCATTTTTCATTTGCTTTTGATACAGCAACCTGCACCTTCGACGATGTCACTGCTGTCACCGCTGGCAATTTACGGTGTCTGAAAAGCGGTTTGCTTGAAGAGATCGCATTTCAACTTTTTTCCTCTCTAGGGATCCTCATGAAATAGATATCAGATTGTGGGGAATTTCCTGCTGAATCCATGAGTCAAAGAATTATTTCAGTCGCTTGTGTATGGAGGGAGGACCTTCGACGATACGGGGCACCGTGTTATTGAATTTGTTGGAATTTTCATGTGGACCAAAAACTGGGTGTCTTTTCACAATTCACTGCTTTATACATTTTTTCCAGTAAATGGAATCTCTTCAAAATTGGTATTAACTTGTGTGAAATCGCTCGCTCTGTACATGTCTACAAGCATTTTTCATTTGCTTTGATACAGCAACCTGCACCTTCGACGATGTCGCTGCTGTCACCGTTGGCAATTTACGGTGTCTGAAAAGCGGTTTGCTCGAAGAGATCGCATTTCAACTTTTTCCTCTCTAGGGGATCCTCATGAAATAGATATCAGATTGTGGGGAATTTCCTGCTGAATCCATGAGTCAAAGAATTATTTCAGTCGCTTGTGTATGGAGGGAGTGACCTTCGACGATACGGGGCATCATGTTATTGAATTTGTTGGAATTTTCATGTGGACCAAAAAACTGGGTGTCTTTTTCACAATTCACTGCTTTATACATTTTTTCCAGTAAATGGAATCTCTTCAAAATTGGTATTAACTTGTGTGAAATCGCTCGCTCTGTACATGTCTACAAGCATTTTTCATTTGCTTTGATACAGCAACCTGCACCTTCGACGATGTCGCTGCTGTCACCGCTGGCAATTTACGGTGTCTGAAAAGCGGTTTGCTCGAAGAGATCGCATTTCAACTTTTTCCTCTCTAGGGGATCCTCATGAAATAGATATCAGATTGTGGGGAATTTCCTGCTGAATCCATGAGTCAAAGAATTATTTCAGTCGCTTGAGTATGGAGGGAGGACCTTCGACGATACGGGGCATCGTGTTATTGAATTTGTTGGAATTTTCATGTGGACCAAAAACTGTGTCTTTCACAATTCACTGCTTTATACATTTTTTCCAGTAAATGGAATCTCTTCAAAATTGGTATTAACTTGTGTGAAATCGCCTGCTCTGTACATGTCTACAAGCATTTTTCATTTGCTTTGATACAGCAACCTGCACCTTCGACGATGTCGCTGCTGTCACCGCTGGCAATTTACGGTGTCTGAAAAGCGGTTTGCTCGAAGAGATCGCATTTCAACTTTTTTTCCTCTCTAGGGGATCCTCATGAAATAGATATCAGATTGTGGGGAATTTCCTGCTGAATCCATGAGTCAAAGAATTATTTCAGTCGCTTGAGTATGGAGGGAGGACCTTCGACGATACGGGGCACCATGTTATTGAATTTGTTGGAATTTTCATGTGGACCAAAAACTGGGTGTTTTTCACAATTCACTGCTTTATACATTTTTTTTTCCAGTAAATGGAATCTCTTCAAAATTGGTATTAACTTGTGTGAAATCGCTCGCTCTGTACATGTCTACAAGCATTTTTCATTTGCTTTGATACAGCAACCTGCACCTTCGACGATGTCGCTGCTGTCACCGTTGGCAATTTACGGTGTCTGAAAAGCGGTTTGCTCGAAGAGATCGCATTTCAACTTTTTTCCTCTCTAGGGATCCTCATGAAATAGATATCAGATTGTGGGGAATTTCCTGCTGAATCCATGAGTCAAAGAATTATTTCAGTCGCTTGAGTATGGAGGGAGGACCTTCGACGATACGGGGCACCATGTTATTGAATTTGTTGGAATTTTCATGTGGACCAAAACTGGGTGTCTTTCACAATTCACTGCTTTATACATTTTTTCCAGTAAATGGAATCTCTTCAAAATTGGTATTAACTTGTGTGAAATCGCTCGCTCTGTACATGTCTACAAGCATTTTTCATTTGCTTTGATACAGCAACCTGCACCTTCGACGATGTCGCTGCTGTCACCGTTGGCAATTTACGGTGTCTGAAAAGCGGTTTGCTCGAAGAGATCGCATTTCAACTTTTTCCTCTCTAGGGGATCCTCATGAAATAGATATCAGATTGTGGGGAATTTCCTGCTGAATCCATGAGTCAAAGAATTATTTCAGTCGCTTGTGTATGGAGGGAGTGACCTTCGACGATACGGGGCACCGTGTTATTCAATTTGTGGAATTTTCATGTGGACCAAAACTGGGTGTCTTTCACAATTCACTGCTTTATACATTTTTTCCAGTAAATGGAATCTCTTCAAAATTGGTATTAACTTGTGTGAAATCGCTCGCTCTGTACACATGTCTACAAGCATTTTTCATTTGCTTTGATACAGCAACCTGCACCTTCGACGATGTCGCTGCTGTCACCGCTGGCAATTTACGGTGTCTGAAAAGCGGTTTGCTCGAAGAGATCGCATTTCAACTTTTTTCCTCTCTAGGGGATCCTCATGAAATAGATATCAGATTGTGGGGAATTTCCTGCTGAATCCATGAGTCAAAGAATTATTTCAGTCGCTTGAGTATGGAGGGAGGACCTTCGACGATACGGGGCATCATGTTATTGAATTTGTTGAATTTTCATGTGGACCAAAACTGGGTGTCTTTCACAATTCACTGCTTTATACATTTTTTCCAGTAAATGGAATCTCTTCAAAATTGGTATTAACTTGTGTGTGAAATCGCTCGCTCTGTACATGTCTACAAGCATTTTTCATTTGCTTTGATACAGCAACCTGCACCTTTGACGATGTCGCTGCTGTCACCGCTGGCAATTTACGGTGTCTGAAAAGCGGTTTGCTCGAAGAGATCGCATTTCAACTTTTTTTCTCTCTAGGGGATCCTCATGAAATAGATATCAGATTGTGGGGAATTTCCTGCTGAATCCATGAGTCAAAGAATTATTTCAGTCGCTTGTGTATGGAGGGAGGACCTTCGACGATACGGGGGCACCGTGTTATTGAATTTGTTGGAATTTTCATGTGGACCAAAACTGGGTGTCTTTCACAATTCACTGCTTTATACATTTTTTCCAGTAAATGGAATCTCTTCAAAATTGGTATTAACTTGTGTGAAATCGCTCGCTCTGTACATGTTCACAAGCATTTTTCATTTGCTTTTGATACAGCAACCTGCACCTTCGACGATGTCGCTGCTGTCACCGTTGGCAATTTACGTGTCTGAAAAGCGGTTTGCTCGAAGAGATCGCATTTCAACTTTTTTCCTCTCTAGGGGATCCTCATGAAATAGATATCAGATTGTGGGGAATTTCCTGCTGAATCCATGAGTCAAAGAATTATTTCAGTCGCTTGTGTATGGAGGGAGGACCTTCGACGATACGGGGCACCGTGTTATTGAATTTGTTGGAATTTTCATGTGGACCAAAACTGGGTGTCTTTCACAATTCACTGCTTTATACATTTTTTCCAGTAAATGGAATCTCTTCAAAATTGGTATTAACTTGTGTGAAATCGCTCGCTCTGTACATGTCTACAAGCATTTTTCATTTGCTTTGATACAGCAACCTGCACCTTCGACGATGTCGCTGCTGTCACCTATAATTTACGGTGTCTGAAAAGCGGTTTGCTCGAAGAGATCGCATTTCAACTTTTTTTTCCTCTCTAGGGGATCCTCATGAAATAGATATCAGATTGTGGGGAATTTCCTGCTGAATCCATGAGTCAAAGAATTATTTCAGTCGCTTGAGTATGGAGGGAGGACCTTCGACGATACGGGGCACCGTGTTATTGAATTTGTTGGAATTTTCATGTGGACCAAAACTGGGTGTCTTTCACAATTCACTGCTTTATACATTTTTTCCAGTAAATGGAATCTCTTCAAAATTGGTATTAACTTGTGTGAAATCGCTCGCTCTGTACATGTCTACAAGCATTTTTCATTTGCTTTGATACAGCAACCTGCACCTTCGACGATGTCGCTGCTGTCACCGCTGGCAATTTACGGTGTCTGAAAAGCGGTTTGCTCGAAGAGATCGCATTTCAACTTTTTTTTTTCCTCTCTAGGGGATCCTCATGAAATAGATATCAGATTGTGGGGAATTTCCTGCTGAATCCATGAGTCAAAGAATTATTTCAGTCGCTTGAGTATGGAGGGAGTGACCTTCGACGATACGGGGGCACCGTGTTATTGAATTTGTTGAATTTTCATGTGGACCAAAAACTGGGTGTCTTTCACAATTCACTGCTTTATACATTTTTTCCAGTAAATGGAATCTCTTCAAAATTGGTATTAACTTGTGTGAAATCGCTCGCTCTGTACATGTCTACAAGCATTTTTCATTTGCTTTGATACAGCAACCTGCACCTTCGACGATGTCGCTGCTGTCACCGTTGGCAATTTACGGTGTCTGAAAAGCGGTTTGCTCGAAGAGATCGCATTTCAACTTTTTCCTCTCTAGGGGATCCTCATGAAATAGATATCAGATTGTGGGGAATTTCCTGCTGAATCCATGAGTCAAAGAATTATTTCAGTCGCTTGTGTATGGAGGGAGTGACCTTCGACGATACGGGGCACCGTGTTATTGAATTTGTTGGAATTTTCATGTGGACCAAAACTGGGTGTCTTTCACAATTCACTGCTTTATACATTTTTTCCAGTAAATGGAATCTCTTCAAAATTGGTATTAACTTGTGTGAAATCGCTTGCTCTGTACATGTCTACAAGCATTTTTCATTTGCTTTGATACAGCAACCTGCACCTTCGACGATGTCGCTGCTGTCACCGTTGGCAATTTACGGTGTCTGAAAAGCGGTTTGCTCGAAGAGATCGCATTTCAACTTTTTTCCTCTCTAGGGGATCCTCATGAAATAGATATCAGATTGTGGGGAATTTCCTGCTGAATCCATGAGTCAAAGAATTATTTCAGTCGCTTGTGTATGGAGGGAGTGACCTTCGACGATACGGGGCACCGTGTTATTGAATTTGTTGGAATTTTCATGTGGACCAAAACTGGGTGTCTTTCACAATTCACTGCTTTATACATTTTTTTCCAGTAAATGGAATCTCTTCAAAATTGGTATTAACTTGTGTGAAATCGCTCGCTCTGTACATGTCTACAAGCATTTTTCATTTGCTTTGATACAGCAACCTGCACCTTCGACGATGTCGCTGCTGTCACCGTTGGCAATTTACGGTGTCTGAAAAGCGGTTTGCTCGAAGAGATCGCATTTCAACTTTTTTCCTCTCTAGGGGATCCTCATGAAATAGATATCAGATTGTGGGGAATTTCCTGCTGAATCCATGAGTCAAAGAATTATTTCAGTCGCTTGTGTATGGAGGAGGACCTTCGACGATACGGGGCACCGTGTTATTGAATTTGTTGGAATTTTCATGTGGACCAAAACTGGGTGTCTTTCACAATTCACTGCTTTATACATTTTTTCCAGTAAATGGAATCTCTTCAAAATTGGTATTAACTTGTGTGAAATCGCTCGCTCTGTACATGTTACAAGCATTTTTCATTTGCTTTGATACAGCAACCTGCACCTTCGACGATGTCGCTGCTGTCACCGTTGGCAATTTACGGTGTCTGAAAAGCGGTTTGCTCGAAGAGATCGCATTTCAACTTTTTTCTCTCTCTAGGGGATCCTCATGAAATAGATATCAGATTGTGGGGAATTTCCTGCTGAATCCATGAGTCAAAGAATTATTTCAGTCGCTTGAGTATGGAGGGAGTGACCTTCGACGATACGGGGCACCATGTTATTGAATTTGTTGAATTTTCATGTGGACCAAAACTGGGTGTCTTTCACAATTCACTGCTTTATACATTTTTTCCAGTAAATGGAATCTCTTCAAAATTGGTATTAACTTGTGTGAAATCGCTCGCTCTGTACATGTCTACAAGCATTTTTCATTTGCTTTGATACAGCAACCTGCACCTTCGACGATGTCGCTGCTGTCACCGTTGGCAATTTACGGTGTCTGAAAAGCGGTTTGCTCGAAGAGATCGCATTTCAACTTTTTTCCTCTCTAGGGATCCTCATGAAATAGATATCAGATTGTGGGGAATTTCCTGCTGAATCCATGAGTCAAAGAATTATTTCAGTCGCTTGTGTATGGAGGGAGTGACCTTCGACGATACGGGGCACCATGTTATTGAATTTGTTGGAATTTTCATGTGGACCAAAACTGGGTGTCTTTCACAATTCACTGCTTTATACATTTTTTCCAGTAAATGGAATCTCTTCAAAATTGGTATTAACTTGTGTGAAATCGCTCGCTCTGTACATGTCTACAAGCATTTTTCATTTGCTTTGATACAGCAACCTGCACCTTCGACGATGTCGCTGCTGTCACCGCTGGCAATTTACGGTGTCTGAAAAGCGGTTTGCTCGAAGAGATCGCATTTCAACTTTTTTTCCTCTCTAGGGGATCCTCATGAAATAGATATCAGATTGTGGGGAATTTCCTGCTGAATCCATGAGTCAAAGAATTATTTCAGTCGCTTGTGTATGGAGGAGGACCTTCGACGATACGGGGCACCGTGTTATTGAATTTGTTGGAATTTTCATGTGGACCAAAACTGGGTGTCTTTCACAATTCACTGCTTTATACATTTTTTCCAGTAAATGGAATCTCTTCAAAATTGGTATTAACTTGTGTGAAATCGCTCGCTCTGTACATGTTCACAAGCATTTTTCATTTGCTTTGATACAGCAACCTGCACCTTCGACGATGTCGCTGCTGTCACCGCTGGCAATTTACGGTGTCTGAAAAGCGGTTTGCTCGAAGAGATCGCATTTCAACTTTTTCCTCTCTAGGGGATCCTCATGAAATAGATATCAGATTGTGGGGAATTTCCTGCTGAATCCATGAGTCAAAGAATTATTTCAGTCGCTTGTGTATGGAGGAGGACCTTCGACGATACGGGGCACCGTGTTATTGAATTTGTTGGAATTTTCATGTGGACCAAAACTGGGTGTCTTTCACAATTCACTGCTTTATACATTTTTTCCAGTAAATGGAATCTCTTCAAAATTGGTATTAACTTGTGTGAAATCGCTCGCTCTGTACATGTCTACAAGCATTTTTCATTTGCTTTGATACAGCAACCTGCACCTTCGACGATGTCGCTGCTGTCACCGCTGGCAATTTACGGTGTCTGAAAAGCGGTTTGCTCAAGAGATCGCATTTCAACTTTTTCCTCTCTAGGGGATCCTCATGAAATAGATATCAGATTGTGGGGAATTTCCTGCTGAATCCATGAGTCAAAGAATTATTTCAGTCGCTTGTGTATGGAGGGAGGACCTTCGACGATACGGGGCACCGTGTTATTGAATTTGTTGAATTTTCATGTGGACCAAAACTGCGTCTTTCACAATTCACTGCTTTATACATTTTTTCCAGTAAATGGAATCTCTTCAAAATTGGTATTAACTTGTGTGAAATCGCTCGCTCTGTACATGTCTACAAGCATTTTTCATTTGCTTTGATACAGCAACCTGCACCTTCGACGATGTCGCTGCTGTCACCGTTGGCAATTTACGGTGTCTGAAAAGCGGTTTGCTCGAAGAGATCGCATTTCAACTTTTTTCCTCTCTAGGGGATCCTCATGAAATAGATATCAGATTGTGGGGAATTTCCTGCTGAATCCATGAGTCAAAGAATTATTTCAGTCGCTTGTGTATGGAGGGAGGACCTTCGACGATACGGGGCACCGTGTTATTGAATTTGTTGGAATTTTCATGTGGACCAAAACTGGGTGTCTTTCACAATTCACTGCTTTATACATTTTTTCCAGTAAATGGAATCTCTTCAAAATTGGTATTAACTTGTGTGAAATCGCTCGCTCTGTACATGTCTACAAGCATTTTTCATTTGCTTTGATACAGCAACCTGCACCTTCGACGATGTCGCTGCTGTCACCACCGCTGGGCAATTTACGGTGTCTGAAAAGCGGTTTGCTCGAAGAGATCGCATTTCAACTTTTTCCTCTCTAGGGGATCCTCATGAAATAGATATCAGATTGTGGGGAATTTCCTGCTGAATCCATGAGTCAAAGAATTATTTCAGTCGCTTGTGTATGGAGGGAGTGACCTTCGACGATACGGGGCACCGTGTTATTGAATTTGTTGGAATTTTCATGTGGACCAAAACTGGGTGTCTTTCACAATTCACTGCTTTATACATTTTTTCCAGTAAATGGAATCTCTTCAAAATTGGTATTAACTTATGTGAAATCGCTCGCTCTGTACATGTCTACAAGCATTTTTCATTTGCTTTGATACAGCAACCTGCACCTTCGACGATGTCGCTGCTGTCACCGTTGGCAATTTACGGTGTCTGAAAAGCGGTTTGCTCGAAGAGATCGCATTTCAACTTTTTCCTCTCTAGGGGATCCTCATGAAATAGATATCAGATTGTGGGGAATTTCCTGCTGAATCCATGAGTCAAAGAATTATTTCAGTCGCTTGTGTATGGAGGGAGGACCTTCGACGATACGGGGCACCGTGTTATTGAATTTGTTGGAATTTTCATGTGGACCAAAACTGGGTGTCTTTTCACAATTCACTGCTTTATACATTTTTTCCAGTAAATGGAATCTCTTCAAAATTGGTATTAACTTGTGTGAAATCGCTCGCTCTGTACATGTCTACAAGCATTTTTCATTTGCTTTGATACAGCAACCTGCACCTTCGACGATGTCGCTGCTGTCACCGTTGGCAATTTACGGTGTCTGAAAAGCGGTTTGCTCGAAGAGATCGCATTTCAACTTTTTTCCTCTAGGGATCCTCATGAAATAGATATCAGATTGTGGGGAATTTCCTGCTGAATCCATGAGTCAAAGAATTATTTCAGTCGCTTGTGTATGGAGGGAGGACCTTCGACGATACGGGGCACCGTGTTATTGAATTTGTTGGAATTTTCATGTGGACCAAAACTGGGTGTCTTTCACAATTCACTGCTTTATACATTTTTTTCCAGTAAATGGAATCTCTTCAAAATTGGTATTAACTTGTGTGAAATCGCTCGCTCTGTACATGTCTACAAGCATTTTTCATTTGCTTTGATACAGCAACCTGCACCTTCGACGATGTCGCTGCTGTCACCGCTGGCAATTTACGGTGTCTGAAAAGCGGTTTGCTCGAAGAGATCGCATTTCAACTTTTTTCCTCTCTAGGGGATCCTCATGAAATAGATATCAGATTGTGGGGAATTTCCTGCTGAATCCATGAGTCAAAGAATTATTTCAGTCGCTTGTGTATGGAGGGAGGACCTTCGACGATACGGGGCACCGTGTTATTGAATTTGTTGGAATTTTCATGTGGACCAAAACTGGGTGTCTTTCACAATTCACTGCTTTATACATTTTTTCCAGTAAATGGAATCTCTTCAAAATTGGTATTAACTTGTGTGAAATCGCTCGCTCTGTACATGTCTACAAGCATTTTTCATTTGCTTTGATACAGCAACCTGCACCTTCGACGATGTCGCTGCTGTCACCGTTGGCAATTTACGGTGTCTGAAAAGCGGTTTGCTCGAAGAGATCGCATTTCAACTTTTTCCTCTCTAGGGGATCCTCATGAAATAGATATCAGATTGTGGGGAATTTCCTGCTGAATCCATGAGTCAAAGAATTATTTCAGTCGCTTGTGTATGGAGGGAGTGACCTTCGACGATACGGGGCACCGTGTTATTGAATTTGTTGGAATTTTCATGTGGACCAAAACTGGGTGTCTTTCACAATTCACTGCTTTATACATTTTTTCCAGTAAATGGAATCTCTTCAAAATTGGTATTAACTTGTGTGAAATCGCTCGCTCTGTACATCTCTACAAGCATTTTTCATTTGCTTTGATACAGCAACCTGCACCTTCGACGATGTCGCTGCTGTCAACGCTGGCAATTTACGGTGTCTGAAAAGCGGTTTGCTCGAAGAGATCGCATTTCAACTTTTTCCTCTCTAGGGGATCCTCATGAAATCGATATCAGATTGTGGGGAATTTCCTGCTGAATCCATGTGTCAAAGAATTATTTCAGTCGCTTGTGTATGGAGGGAGTGACCTTCGACGATGCGGGGCACCGTGTTATTGAATTTGTTGGAATTTTCCTGTGGACCCAAACTGGGTGTCTTTCACAATTCACTGCTTTATACATTTTTTCCAGTAAATGGAATCTCTTCAAAATTGGTATTAACTTGTGTGAAATCGCTCGCTCTGTACATGTCTACAAGCATTTTTCATTTGCTTTGATACAGCAACCTGCACCTTCGACGATGTCGCTGCTGTCACCGTTGGCAATTTACGGTGTCTGAAAAGCGGTTTGCTCGAAGAGATCGCATTTCAACTTTTTCCTCTCTAGGGGATCCTCATGAAATAGATATCAGATTGTGGGGAATTTCCTGCTGAATCCATGAGTCAAAGAATTATTTCAGTCGCTTGTGTATGGAGGGAGGACCTTCGACGATACGGGGCACCGTGTTATTGAATTTGTTGGAATTTTCATGTGGACCAAAACTGGGTGTCTTTCACAATTCACTGCTTTTATACATTTTTTCCAGTAAATGGAATCTCTTCAAAATTGGTATTAACTTGTGTGAAATCGCTCGCTCTGTACATGTCTACAAGCATTTTTCATTTGCTTTGATACAGCAACCTGCACCTTCGACGATGTCGCTGCTGTCACCGTTGGCAATTTACGGTGTCTGAAAAGCGGTTTGCTCGAAGAGATCGCATTTCAACTTTTTTCCTCTCTAGGGGATCCTCATGAAATAGATATCAGATTGTGGGGAATTTCCTGCTGAATCCATGAGTCAAAGAATTATTTCAGTCGCTTGTGTATGGAGGGAGTGACCTTCGACGATACGGGGCACCGTGTTATTGAATTTGTTGGAATTTTCATGTGGACCAAAACTGGGTGTCTTTCACAATTCACTGCTTTATACATTTTTTCCAGTAAATGGAATCTCTTCAAAATTGGTATTAACTTGTGTGAAATCGCTCACTCTGTACATGTCTACAAGCATTTTTCATTTGCTTTGATACAGCAACCTGCACCTTCGACGATGTCGCTGCTGTCACCGTTGGCAATTTACGGTGTCTGAAAAGCGGTTTGCTCGAAGAGATCGCATTTCAACTTTTTCCTCTCTAGGGGATCCTCATGAAATAGATATCAGATTGTGGGGAATTTCCTGCTGAATCCATGAGTCAAAGAATTATTTCAGTCGCTTGTGTATGGAGGGAGTGACCTTCGACGATACGGGGCACCGTGTTATTGAATTTGTTGAATTTTCATGTGGACCAAAACTGGGTGTCTTTTCACAATTCACTGCTTTATACATTTTTTTCCAGTAAATGGAATCTCTTCAAAATTGGTATTAACTTGTGTGAAATCGCTCGCTCTGTACATGTTCACAAGCATTTTTCATTTGCTTTGATACAGCAACCTGCACCTTCGACGATGTCGCTGCTGTCACCGCTGGCAATTTACGGTGTCTGAAAAGCGGTTTGCTCGAAGAGATCGCATTTCAACTTTTTCCTCTCTAGGGGATCCTCATGAAATAGATATCAGATTGTGGGGAATTTCCTGCTGAATCCATGAGTCAAAGAATTATTTCAGTCGCTTGTGTATGGAGGGAGTGACCTTCGACGATACGGGGCACCGTGTTATTGAATTTGTTGGAATTTTCATGTGGACCAAAACTGGGTGTCTTTCACAATTCACTGCTTTATACATTTTTTTCCAGTAAATGGAATCTCTTCAAAATTGGTATTAACTTGTGTGAAATCGCTCACTCTGTACATGTCTACAAGCATTTTTCATTTGCTTTGATACAGCAACCTGCACCTTCGACGATGTCGCTGCTGTCACCGTTGGCAATTTACGGTGTCTGAAAAGCGGTTTGCTCGAAGAGATCGCATTTCAACTTTTTCCTCTCTAGGGGATCCTCATGAAATAGATATCAGATTGTGGGGAATTTCCTGCTGAATCCATGAGTCAAAGAATTATTTCAGTCGCTTGTGTATGGAGGGAGTGACCTTCGACGATACGGGGCACCGTGTTATTGAATTTGTTGGAATTTTCATGTGGACCAAAACTGGGTGTCTTTCACAATTCACTGCTTTATACATTTTTTCCAGTAAATGGAATCTCTTCAAAATTGGTATTAACTTGTGTGAAATCGCTCACTCTGTACATGTCTACAAGCATTTTTCATTTGCTTTGATACAGCAACCTGCACCTTCGACGATGTCGCTGCTGTCACCGTTGGCAATTTACGGTGTCTGAAAAGCGGTTTGCTCGAAGAGATCGCATTTCAACTTTTTTCTCTCTAGGGGATCCTCATGAAATAGATATCAGATTGTGGGGAATTTCCTGCTGAATCCATGAGTCAAAGAATTATTTCAGTCGCTTGTGTATGGAGGGAGTGACCTTCGACGATACGGGGCACCGTGTTATTGAATTTGTTTGAATTTTCATGTGGACCAAAACTGGGTGTCTTTCACAATTCACTGCTTTATACATTTTTTCCAGTAAATGGAATCTCTTCAAAATTGGTATTAACTTGTGTGAAATCGCTCGCTCTGTACATGTCTACAAGCATTTTTCATTTGCTTTGATACAGCAACCTGCACCTTCGACGATGTCGCTGCTGTCACCGTTGGCAATTTACGGTGTCTGAAAAGCGGTTTGCTCGAAGAGATCGCATTTCAACTTTTTCCTCTCTAGGGGATCCTCATGAAATAGATATCAGATTGTGGGGAATTTCCTGCTGAATCCATGAGTCAAAGAATTATTTCAGTCGCTTGTGTATGGAGGAGAGGACCTTCGACGATACGGGGCACCGTGTTATTGAATTTGTTGGAATTTTCATGTGGACCAAAACTGGGTGTTTTCACAATTCACTGCTTTATACATTTTTCCAGTAAATGGAATCTCTTCAAAATTGGTATTAACTTGTGTGAAATCGCTCGCTCTGTACATGTCTACAAGCATTTTTCATTTGCTTTGATACAGCAACCTGCACCTTCGACGATGTCGCTGCTGTCACCGTTGGCAATTTACGGTGTCTGAAAAGCGGTTTGCTCGAAGAGATCGCATTTCAACTTTTTTCCTCTCTAGGGGATCCTCATGAAATAGATATCAGATTGTGGGGAATTTCCTGCTGAATCCATGAGTCAAAGAATTATTTCAGTCGCTTGTGTATGGAGGGAGGACCTTCGACGATACGGGGCACCGTGTTATTGAATTTGTTGAATTTTCATGTGGACCAAAACTGGGTGTTTTCACAATTCACTGCTTTATACATTTTTTCCAGTAAATGGAATCTCTTCAAAATTGGTATTAACTTGTGTGAAATCGCTCGCTCTGTACATGTCTACAAGCATTTTTCATTTGCTTTGATACAGCAACCTGCACCTTCGACGATGTCGCTGCTGTCACCGCTGGCAATTTACGGTGTCTGAAAAGCGGTTTGCTCGAAGAGATCGCATTTCAACTTTTTTCCTCTCTAGGGGATCCTCATGAAATAGATATCAGATTGTGGGGAATTTCCTGCTGAATCCATGAGTCAAAGAATTATTTCAGTCGCTTGTGTATGGAGGAGTGACCTTCGACGATACGGGGCACCGTGTTATTGAATTTGTTGGAATTTTCATGTGGACCAAAACTGGGTGTCTTTCACAATTCACTGCTTTATACATTTTTTTTCCAGTAAATGGAATCTCTTCAAAATTGGTATTAACTTGTGTGAAATCGCTCGCTCTGTACATGTTCACAAGCATTTTTCATTTGCTTTGATACAGCAACCTGCACCTTCGACGATGTCGCTGCTGTCACCGTTGGCAATTTACGGTGTCTGAAAAGCGGTTTGCTCGAAGAGATCGCATTTCAACTTTTTTCCTCTCTAGGGGATCCTCATGAAATAGATATCAGATTGTGGGGAATTTCCTGCTGAATCCATGAGTCAAAGAATTATTTCAGTCGCTTGTGTATGGAGGGAGGACCTTCGACGATACGGGGCACCGTGTTATTGAATTTGTTGAATTTTCATGTGGACCAAAACTGGGTGTCTTTCACAATTCACTGCTTTATACATTTTTTTCCAGTAAATGGAATCTCTTCAAAATTGGTATTAACTTGTGTGAAATCGCTCGCTCTGTACATGTCTACAAGCATTTTTCATTTGCTTTGATACAGCAACCTGCACCTTCGACGATGTCGCTGCTGTCACCGTTGGCAATTTACGGTGTCTGAAAAGCGGTTTGCTCGAAGAGATCGCATTTCAACTTTTTTCCTCTCTAGGGATCCTCATGAAATAGATATCAGATTGTGGGGAATTTCCTGCTGAATCCATGAGTCAAAGAATTATTTCAGTCGCTTGTGTATGGAGGGAGGACCTTCGACGATACGGGGCACCGTGTTATTGAATTTGTTGGAATTTTCATGTGGACCAAAACTGGGTGTCTTTCACAATTCACTGCTTTATACATTTTTTTCCAGTAAATGGAATCTCTTCAAAATTGGTATTAACTTGTGTGAAATCGCTTCGCTCTGTACATGTCTACAAGCATTTTTCATTTGCTTTGATACAGCAACCTGCACCTTCGACGATGTCGCTGCTGTCACCGCTTGGCAATTTACGGTGTCTGAAAAGCGGTTTGCTCGAAGAGATCGCATTTCAACTTTTTTCCTCTCTAGGGGATCCTCATGAAATAGATATCAGATTGTGGGGAATTTCCTGCTGAATCCATGAGTCAAAGAATTATTTCAGTCGCTTGTGTATGGAGGGAGTGACCTTCGACGATACGGGGCACCGTGTTATTGAATTTGTTGGAATTTTCATGTGGACCAAAACTGGGTGTCTTTCACAATTCACTGCTTTATACATTTTTTTTCCAGTAAATGGAATCTCTTCAAAATTGGTATTAACTTGTGTGAAATCGCTCGCTCTGTACATGTCTACAAGCATTTTTCATTTGCTTTGATACAGCAACCTGCACCTTCGACGATGTCGCTGCTGTCACCGTTGGCAATTTACGGTGTCTGAAAAGCGGTTTGCTCGAAGAGATCGCATTTCAACTTTTTTCCTCTAGGGGATCCTCATGAAATAGATATCAGATTGTGGGGAATTTCCTGCTGAATCCATGAGTCAAAGAATTATTTCAGTCGCTTGTGTATGGAGGGAGGACCTTTCGACGATACGGGGCACCGTGTTATTGAATTTGTTGGAATTTTCATGTGGACCAAAACTGGGTGTCTTTCACAATTCACTGCTTTATACATTTTTTCCAGTAAATGGAATCTCTTCAAAATTGGTATTAACTTGTGTGAAATCGCTCGCTCTGTACATGTCTACAAGCATTTTTCATTTGCTTTGATACAGCAACCTGCACCTTCGACGATGTCGTTGCTGTCACCGTTGGCAATTTACGGTG
Organism: Acanthosepion pharaonis; assembly: GCA_903632075.3. NCBI lineage: Eukaryota > Metazoa > Mollusca > Cephalopoda > Sepiida > Sepiidae > Acanthosepion > Acanthosepion pharaonis. The sequence goes on along the minus strand of CAHIKZ030004893.1, from coordinate 13,687 downwards.
TCTGAAAAGCGGTTTGCTCGAAGAGATCGCATTTCAACTTTTTCCTCTCTAGGGGATCCTCATGAAATAGATATCAGATTGTGGGGAATTTCCTGCTGAATCCATGAGTCAAAGAATTATTTCAGTCGCTTGTGTATGGAGGAGGACCTTCGACGATACGGGGCACCGTGTTATTGAATTTGTTGGAATTTTCATGTGGACCAAAACTGGGTGTCTTTCACAATTCACTGCTTTATACATTTTTTTTTCCAGTAAATGGAATCTCTTCAAAATTGGTATTAACTTGTGTGAAATCGCTCGCTCTGTACATGTTACAAGCATTTTTCATTTGCTTTGATACAGCAACCTGCACCTTCGACGATGTCGCTGCTGTCACCGTTGGCAATTTACGGTGTCTGAAAAGCGGTTTGCTCGAAGAGATCGCATTTCAACTTTTTTCCTCTCTAGGGGATCCTCATGAAATAGATATCAGATTGTGGGGAATTTCCTGCTGAATCCATGAGTCAAAGAATTATTTCAGTCGCTTGTGTATGGAGGAGTGACCTTCGACGATACGGGGCACCGTGTTATTGAATTTGTTGAATTTTCATGTGGACCAAAACTGGGTGTCTTTCACAATTCACTGCTTTATACATTTTTTCCAGTAAATGGAATCTCTTCAAAATTGGTATTAACTTGTGTGAAATCGCTTCGCTCTGTACATGTCTACAAGCATTTTTCATTTGCTTTGATACAGCAACCTGCACCTTCGACGATGTCGCTGCTGTCACCGCTGGCAATTTACGGTGTCTGAAAAGCGGTTTGCTCGAAGAGATCGCATTTCAACTTTTTTCCTCTCTAGGGATCCTCATGAAATAGATATCAGATTGTGGGGAATTTCCTGCTGAATCCATGAGTCAAAGAATTATTTCAGTCGCTTGTGTATGGAGGAGTGACCTTCGACGATACGGGGCACCGTGTTATTGAATTTGTTGAATTTTCATGTGGACCAAAACTGGGTGTCTTTCACAATTCACTGCTTTATACATTTTTTCCAGTAAATGGAATCTCTTCAAAATTGGTATTAACTTGTGTGAAATCGCTCGCTCTGTACATGTCTACAAGCATTTTTCATTTGCTTTGATACAGCAACCTGCACCTTCGACGATGTCGCTGCTGTCACCGTTGGCAATTTACGGTGTCTGAAAAGCGGTTTGCTCGAAGAGATCGCATTTCAACTTTTTTTCCTCTCTAGGGATCCTCATGAAATAGATATCAGATTGTGGGGAATTTCCTGCTGAATCCATGAGTCAAAGAATTATTTCAGTCGCTTGTGTATGGAGGGAGTGACCTTCGACGATACGGGGCACCGTGTTATTGAATTTGTTGGAATTTTCATGTGGACCAAAACTGGGTGTCTTTCACAATTCACTGCTTTATACATTTTTTTCCAGTAAATGGAATCTCTTCAAAATTGGTATTAACTTGTGTGAAATCGCTCGCTCTGTACATGTCTACAAGCATTTTTCATTTGCTTTGATACAGCAACCTGCACCTTCGACGATGTCGCTGCTGTCACCGCTGGCAATTTACGGTGTCTGAAAAGCGGTTTGCTCGAAGAGATCGCATTTCAACTTTTTTCCCTCTCTAGGGGATCCTCATGAAATAGATATCAGATTGTGGGGAATTTCCTGCTGAATCCATGAGTCAAAGAATTATTTCAGTCGCTTGTGTATGGAGGGAGTGACCTTCGACGATACGGGGGCACCGTGTTATTGAATTTGTTGGAATTTTCATGTGGACCAAAACTGGGTGTCTTTCACAATTCACTGCTTTATACATTTTTTCCAGTAAATGGAATCTCTTCAAAATTGGTATTAACTTGTGTGAAATCGCTCGCTCTGTACATGTTCACAAGCATTTTTCATTTGCTTTGATACAGCAACCTGCACCTTCGACGATGTCGCTGCTGTCACCGTTGGCAATTTACGGTGTCTGAAAAGCGGTTTGCTCGAAGAGATCGCATTTCAACTTTTTCCTCTCTAGGGGATCCTCATGAAATAGATATCAGATTGTGGGGAATTTCCTGCTGAATCCATGAGTCAAAGAATTATTTCAGTCGCTTGTGTATGGAGGGAGGACCTTCGACGATACGGGGCACACCGTGTTATTGAATTTGTTGGAATTTTCATGTGGACCAAAAACTGGGTGTCTTTTCACAATTCACTGCTTTATACATTTTTTTCCAGTAAATGGAATCTCTTCAAAATTGGTATTAACTTGTGTGAAATCGCTCGCTCTGTACATGTTCTACAAGCATTTTTCATTTGCTTTGATACAGCAACCTGCACCTTCGACGATGTCGCTGCTGTCACCGCTGGCAATTTACGGTGTCTGAAAAGCGGTTTGCTCGAAGAGATCGCATTTCAACTTTTTTCCTCTCTAGGGGATCCTCATGAAATAGATATCAGATTGTGGGGAATTTCCTGCTGAATCCATGAGTCAAAGAATTATTTCAGTCGCTTGTGTATGGAGGGAGGACCTTCGACGATATGGGGCACCGTGTTATTGAATTTGTTGGAATTTTCATGTGGACCAAAACTGCGTCTTTCACAATTCACTGCTTTATACATTTTTTCCAGTAAATGGAATCTCTTCAAAATTGGTATTAACTTGTGTGAAATCGCTCGCTCTGTACATGTCTACAAGCATTTTTCATTTGCTTTGATACAGCAACCTGCACCTTCGACGATGTCGCTGCTGTCACCGTTGGCAATTTACGGTGTCTGAAAAGCGGTTTGCTCGAAGAGATCGCATTTCAACTTTTTCCTCTCTGGGGGATCCTCATGAAATAGATATCAGATTGTGGGGAATTTCCTGCTGAATCCATGAGTCAAAGAATTATTTCAGTCGCTTGTGTATGGAGGGAGTGACCTTCGACGATACGGGGCACCGTGTTATTGAATTTGTTGGAATTTTCATGTGGACCAAAACTGGGTGTCTTTCACAATTCACTGCTTTATACATTTTTTCCAGTAAATGGAATCTCTTCAAAATTGGTATTAACTTGTGTGAAATCGCTCGCTCTGTACATGTCTACAAGCATTTTTCATTTGCTTTGATACAGCAACCTGCACCTTCGACGATGTCGCTGCTGTCACCGTTGGCAATTTACGGTGTCTGAAAAGCGGTTTGCTCGAAGAGATCGCATTTCAACTTTTTTCCTCTCTAGGGGATCCTCATGAAATAGATATCAGATTGTGGGGAATTTCCTGCTGAATCCATGAGTCAAAGAATTATTTCAGTCGCTTGTGTATGGAGGGAGTGACCTTCGACGATACGGGGCACCGTGTTATTGAATTTGTTGGAATTTTCATGTGGACCAAAACTGGGTGTCTTTCACAATTCACTGCTTTATACATTTTTTCCAGTAAATGGAATCTCTTCAAAATTGGTATTAACTTGTGTGAAATCGCTCGCTCTGTACATGTCTACAAGCATTTTTCATTTGCTTTGATACAGCAACCTGCACCTTCGACGATGTCGCTGCTGTCACCGTTGGCAATTTACGGTGTCTGAAAAGCGGTTTGCTTTTTCCTCTAGAAGAGATCGATTGTGGGGATTTCAATCCATGAGTTTTTTTCCTTGTGTATGGAGGGAGGACCTACGATACGGGGCATCCTCATGAAATAGATATCAGATTGTGGGGAAAATTTATTAACCTGCTGAATCCATGAGTCAAAGAATTTTTCAGTTGCTTGATACAGTATGGAGGATGTCGCTGGACCTTGACGATACGGGGTCACCGTGTTTGCTCATTGAATTTGTTTTTTTTTTTTCATGTGGACCAAAACTGATTGTTTCACAATTCACTGCTTTATACATTTTTTCCAGTAAATGGAATCTCTTCAAAATTGGTATTAACTTGTGTGAAATCGCTGGGTGTCTTTCTGTACATGTTTTCCACAAAATGGAATTTTTCATTTGCTTTTAACTACAGCAAATCCTGCACCTTTTTCGACGATGTCGCCTTCGACTGTCACCGTCACCGGCAATTTACGGTGTCTGAAAAGCGGTTTGCTCGAAGAGATCGCATTTCAACTTTTTTCCTCTCTAGGGGATCCTCATGAAATAGATATCAGATTGTGGGGAATTTCCTGCTGAATCCATGAGTCAAAGAATTATTTCAGTCGCTTGTGTATGGAGGGAGTGACCTTCGACGATACGGGGCACCGTGTTATTGAATTTGTTGGAATTTTCATGTGGACCAAAAAACTGGGTGTTTTTCACAATTCACTGCTTTATACATTTTTTCCAGTAAATGGAATCTCTTCAAAATTGGTATTAACTTGTGTGAAATCGCTCGCTCTGTACATGTCTACAAGCATTTTTCATTTGCTTTGATACAGCAACCTGCACCTTCGACGATGTCGCTGCTGTCACCGCTGGCAATTTACGGTGTCTGAAAAGCGGTTTGCTCGAAGAGATCGCATTTCAACTTTTTCCTCTCTAGGGGATCCTCATGAAATAGATATCAGATTGTGGGGAATTTCCTGCTGAATCCATGAGTCAAAGAATTATTTCAGTCGCTTGAGTATGGAGGGAGTGACCTTCGACGATACGGGGCACCGTGTTATTGAATTTGTTGGAATTTTCATGTGGACCAAAACTGGGTGTCTTTCACAATTCACTGCTTTATACATTTTTTCCAGTAAATGGAATCTCTTCAAAATTGGTATTAACTTGTGTGAAATCGCTCGCTCTGTACATGTCTACAAGCATTTTTCATTTGCTTTGATACAGCAACCTGCACCTTCGACGATGTCGCTGCTGTCACCGTTGGCAATTTACGGTGTCTGAAAAGCGGTTTGCTCGAAGAGATCGCATTTCAACTTTTTCCTCTCTAGGGGATCCTCATGAAATAGATATCAGATTGTGGGGAATTTCCTGCTGAATCCATGAGTCAAAGAATTATTTCAGTCGCTTGTGTATGGAGGAGGACCTTCGACGATACGGGGCACCGTGTTATTGAATTTGTTGAATTTTCATGTGGACCAAAACTGGGTGTCTTTCACAATTCACTGCTTTATACATTTTTTCCAGTAAATGGAATCTCTTCAAAATTGGTATTAACTTGTGTGAAATCGCTCACTCTGTACATGTTCACAAGCATTTTTCATTTGCTTTGATACAGCAACCTGCACCTTCGACGATGTCGCTGCTGTCACCGCTGGCAATTTACGGTGTCTGAAAAGCGGTTTGCTCGAAGAGATCGCATTTCAACTTTTTTCCTCTCTAGGGGATCCTCATGAAATAGATATCAGATTGTGGGGAATTTCCTGCTGAATCCATGAGTCAAAGAATTATTTCAGTCGCTTGAGTATGGAGGGAGGACCTTCGACGATACGGGGCACCGTGTTATTGAATTTGTTGGAATTTTCATGTGGACCAAAACTGGGTGTCTTTCACAATTCACTGCTTTATACATTTTTTCCAGTAAATGGAATCTCTTCAAAATTGGTATTAACTTGTGTGAAATCGCTCGCTCTGTACATGTCTACAAGCATTTTTCATTTGCTTTGATACAGCAACCTGCACCTTCGACGATGTCGCTGCTGTCACCGTTGGCAATTTACGGTGTCTGAAAAGCGGTTTGCTCGAAGAGATCGCATTTCAACTTTTTTCCTCTCTAGGGGATCCTCATGAAATAGATATCAGATTGTGGGGAATTTCCTGCTGAATCCATGAGTCAAAGAATTATTTCAGTCGCTTGTGTATGGAGGGAGGACCTTCGACGATACGGGGCACCGTGTTATTGAATTTGTTGGAATTTTCATGTGGACCAAAACTGGGTGTCTTTCACAATTCACTGCTTTATACATTTTTTCCAGTAAATGGAATCTCTTCAAAATTGGTATTAACTTGTGTGAAATCGCTCGCTCTGTACATGTCTACAAGCATTTTTCATTTGCTTTGATACAGCAACCTGCACCTTCGACGATGTCGCTGCTGTCACCGTTGGCAATTTACGGTGTCTGAAAAGCGGTTTGCTCGAAGAGATCGCATTTCAACTTTTTCCTCTCTAGGGGATCCTCATGAAATAGATATCAGATTGTGGGGAATTTCCTGCTGAATCCATGAGTCAAAGAATTATTTCAGTCGCTTGTGTATGGAGGGAGGACCTTCGACGATACGGGGCACCGTGTTATTGAATTTGTTGAATTTTCATGTGGACCAAAACTGGGTGTTTTCACAATTCACTGCTTTATACATTTTTTCCAGTAAATGGAATCTCTTCAAAATTGGTATTAACTTGTGTGAAATCGCTCGCTCTGTACATGTCTACAAGCATTTTTCATTTGCTTTGATACAGCAACCTGCACCTTCGACGATGTCGCTGCTGTCACCGCTGGCAATTTACGGTGTCTGAAAAGCGGTTTGCTCGAAGAGATCGCATTTCAACTTTTTTCCTCTCTAGGGGATCCTCATGAAATAGATATCAGATTGTGGGGAATTTCCTGCTGAATCCATGAGTCAAAGAATTATTTCAGTCGCTTGTGTATGGAGGGAGGACCTTCGACGATACGGGGCACCGTGTTATTGAATTTGTTGGAATTTTCATGTGGACCAAAACTGGGTGTCTTTCACAATTCACTGCTTTATACATTTTTTTCCAGTAAATGGAATCTCTTCAAAATTGGTATTAACTTGTGTGAAATCGCTCGCTCTGTACATGTCTACAAGCATTTTTCATTTGCTTTGATACAGCAACCTGCACCTTCGACGATGTCGCTGCTGTCACCGCTGGCAATTTACGGTGTCTGAAAAGCGGTTTGCTCGAAGAGATCGCATTTCAACTTTTTTTCCTCTCTAGGGGATCCTCATGAAATAGATATCAGATTGTGGGGAATTTCCTGCTGAATCCATGAGTCAAAGAATTATTTCAGTCGCTTGTGTATGGAGGGAGGACCTTCGACGATACGGGGCACCGTGTTATTGAATTTGTTGGAATTTTCATGTGGACCAAAACTGGGTGTCTTTCACAATTCACTGCTTTATACATTTTTTTTTCCAGTAAATGGAATCTCTTCAAAATTGGTATTAACTTGTGTGAAATCGCTCGCTCTGTACATGTCTACAAGCATTTTTCATTTGCTTTGATACAGCAACCTGCACCTTCGACGATGTCGCTGCTGTCACCGTTGGCAATTTACGGTGTCTGAAAAGCGGTTTGCTCGAAGAGATCGCATTTCAACTTTTTCCTCTCTAGGGGATCCTCATGAAATAGATATCAGATTGTGGGGAATTTCCTGCTGAATCCATGAGTCAAAGAATTATTTCAGTCGCTTGTGTATGGAGGGAGTGACCTTCGACGATACGGGGCACCGTGTTATTGAATTTGTTGGAATTTTCATGTGGACCAAAACTGGGTGTCTTTCACAATTCACTGCTTTATACATTTTTTCCAGTAAATGGAATCTCTTCAAAATTGGTATTAACTTGTGTGAAATCGCTCGCTCTGTACATGTCTACAAGCATTTTTCATTTGCTTTGATACAGCAACCTGCACCTTCGACGATGTCGCTGCTGTCACCGCTGGCAATTTACGGTGTCTGAAAAGCGGTTTGCTCGAAGAGATCGCATTTCAACTTTTTCCTCTCTAGGGGATCCTCATGAAATAGATATCAGATTGTGGGGAATTTCCTGCTGAATCCATGAGTCAAAGAATTATTTCAGTCGCTTGTGTATGGAGGGAGTTACCTTCGACGATACGGGGCACCGTGTTATTGAATTTGTTGGAATTTTCATGTGGACCAAAAACTGGGTGTCTTTCACAAATCACTGCTTTATACATTTTTTCCAGTAAATGGAATCTCTTCAAAATTGGTATTACCTCATGTGAAATCGCTCGCTCTGTACAAGTCTACAAGCTTTTTTCATTTGCTTTGATACAGCAACCTGCACCTTCGACGATGTCGCTGCTGTCACCGTTGGCAATTTACGGTGTCTGAAAAGCGGTTTGCTCGAAGAGATCGCATTTCAACTTTTTCCTCTCTAGGGGATCCTCATGAAATAGATATCAGATTGTGGGGAATTTCCTGCTGAATCCATGAGTCAAAGAATTATTTCAGTCGCTTGTGTATGGAGGAGTGACCTTCGACGATACGGGGCACCGTGTTATTGAATTTGTTGGAATTTTCATGTGGACCAAAACTGGGTGTCTTTCACAATTCACTGCTTTATACATTTTTTCCAGTAAATGGAATCTCTTCAAAATTGGTATTAACTTGTGTGAAATCGCTCGCTCTGTACATGTCTACAAGCATTTTTCATTTGCTTTGATACAGCAACCTGCACCTTCGACGATGTCGCTGCTGTCACCGTTGGCAATTTACGGTGTCTGAAAAGCGGTTTGCTCGAAGAGATCGCATTTCAACTTTTTCCTCTCTAGGGGATCCTCATGAAATAGATATCAGATTGTGGGGAATTTCCTGCTGAATCCATGAGTCAAAGAATTATTTCAGTCGCTTGTGTATGGAGGGATTGACCTTCGACGATACGGGGGCACCGTGTTATTGAATTTGTTGGAATTTTCATGTGGACCAAAACTGGGTGTCTTTCACAATTCACTGCTTTATACATTTTTTCCAGTAAATGGAATCTCTTCAAAATTGGTATTAACTTGTGTGAAATCGCTCGCTCTGTACATGTCTACAAGCATTTTTCATTTGCTTTGATACAGCAACCTGCACCTTCGACGATGTCGCTGCTGTCACCGTTGGCAATTTACGGTGTCTGAAAAGCGGTTTGCTCGAAGAGATCGCATTTCAACTTTTTCCTCTCTCGGGGATCCTCATGAAATAGATATCAGATTGTGGGGAATTTCCTGCTGAATCCATGAGTCAAAGAATTATTTCAGTCGCTTGTGTATGGAGGGAGTGACCTTCGACGATACGGGGCACCGTGTTATTGAATTTGTTGGAATTTTCATGTGGACCAAAACTGGGTGTCTTTCACAATTCACTGCTTTATACATTTTTTCCAGTAAATGGAATCTCTTCAAAATTGGTATTAACTTGTGTGAAATCGCTCGCTCTGTACATGTCTACAAGCATTTTTCATTTGCTTTGATACAGCAACCTGCACCTTCGACGATGTCGCTGCTGTCACCGTTGGCAATTTACGGTGTCTGAAAAGCGGTTTGCTCGAAGAGATCGCATTTCAACTTTTTTTTCTCTCTAGGGGATCCTCATGAAATAGATATCAGATTGTGGGGAATTTCCTGCTGAATCCATGAGTCAAAGAATTATTTCAGTCGCTTGTGTATGGAGGGAGGACCTTCGACGATACGGGGCACCGTGTTATTGAATTTGTTGGAATTTTCATGTGGACCAAAACTGGGTGTCTTTCACAATTCACTGCTTTATACATTTTTTCCAGTAAATGGAATCTCTTCAAAATTGGTATTAACTTGTGTGAAATCGCTCGCTCTGTACATGTCTACAAGCATTTTTCATTTGCTTTGATACAGCAACCTGCACCTTCGACGATGTCGCTGCTGTCACCGTTGGCAATTTACGGTGTCTGAAAAGCGGTTTGCTCGAAGAGATCGCATTTCAACTTTTTTTCCTCTCTAGGGGATCCTCATGAAATAGATATCAGATTGTGGGGAATTTCCTGCTGAATCCATGAGTCAAAGAATTATTTCAGTCGCTTGTGTATGGAGGGAGGACCTTCGACGATACGGGGCACCGTGTTATTGAATTTGTTGAATTTTCATGTGGACCAAAACTGGGTGTCTTTCACAATTCACTGCTTTATACATTTTTTTCCAGTAAATGGAATCTCTTCAAAATTGGTATTAACTTGTGTGAAATCGCTCGCTCTGTACATGTCTACAAGCATTTTTCATTTGCTTTGATACAGCAACCTGCACCTTCGACGATGTCGCTGCTGTCACCGTTGGCAATTTACGGTGTCTGAAAAGCGGTTTGCTCGAAGAGATCGCATTTCAACTTTTTCTCTCTAGGGGATCCTCATGAAATAGATATCAGATTGTGGGGAATTTCCTGCTGAATCCATGAGTCAAAGAATTATTTCAGTCGCTTGAGTATGGAGGGAGTGACCTTCGACGATACGGGGCACCGTGTTATTGAATCTGTTGGAATTTTCATGTGGACCAAAACTGCGTGTCTTTCACAATTCACTGCTTTATACATTTTTTCCAGTAAATGGAATCTCTTCAAAATTGGTATTAACTTGTGTGAAATCGCTCGCTCTGTACATGTCTACAAGCATTTTTCATTTGCTTTGATACAGCAACCTGCACCTTCGACGATGTCGCTGCTGTCACCGCTGGCAATTTACGGTGTCTGAAAAGCGGTTTGCTCGAAGAGATCGCATTTCAACTTTTTTTCCTCTCTAGGGATCCTCATGAAATAGATATCAGATTGTGGGGAATTTCCTGCTGAATCCATGAGTCAAAGAATTATTTCAGTCGCTTGAGTATGGAGGAGGACCTTCGACGATACGGGGCACCGTGTTATTGAATTTGTTGGAATTTTCATGTGGACCAAAACTGGGTGTCTTTCACAATTCACTGCTTTTATACATTTTTTTCCAGTAAATGGAATCTCTTCAAAATTGGTATTAACTTGTGTGAAATCGCTCGCTCTGTACATGTCTACAAGCATTTTTCATTTGCTTTGATACAGCAACCTGCACCTTCGACGATGTCGCTGCTGTCACCGCTTGGCAATTTACGGTGTCTGAAAAGCGGTTTGCTCGAAGAGATCGCATTTCAACTTTTTTCCTCTCTAGGGGATCCTCATGAAATAGATATCAGATTGTGGGGAATTTCCTGCTGAATCCATGAGTCAAAGAATTATTTCAGTCGCTTGTGTATGGAGGAGGACCTTCGACGATACGGGGCACCATGTTATTGAATTTGTTGAATTTTCATGTGGACCAAAAACTGGGTGTCTTTCACAATTCACTGCTTTATACATTTTTTTCCAGTAAATGGAATCTCTTCAAAATTGGTATTAACTTGTGTGAAATCGCTCGCTCTGTACATGTCTACAAGCATTTTTCATTTGCTTTGATACAGCAACCTGCACCTTCGACGATGTCGCTGCTGTCACCGTTGGCAATTTACGGTGTCTGAAAAGCGGTTTGCTCGAAGAGATCGCATTTCAACTTTTTTTCCTCTCTAGGGGATCCTCATGAAATAGATATCAGATTGTGGGGAATTTCCTGCTGAATCCATGAGTCAAAGAATTATTTCAGTCGCTTGTGTATGGAGGGAGGACCTTCGACGATACGGGGCACCGTGTTATTGAATTTGTTGAATTTTCATGTGGACCAAAACTGCGTGTCTTTCACAATTCACTGCTTTATACATTTTTTCCAGTAAATGGAATCTCTTCAAAATTGGTATTAACTTGTGTGAAATCGCTCGCTCTATACATGTCTACAAGCATTTTTCATTTGCTTTGATACAGCAACCTGCACCTTCGACGATGTCGCTGCTGTCACCGTTGGCAATTTACGGTGTCTGAAAAGCGGTTTGCTCGAAGAGATCGCATTTCAACTTTTTCCTCTCTAGGGGATCCTCATGAAATAGATATCAGATTGTGGGGAATTTCCTGCTGAATCCATGAGTCAAAGAATTATTTCAGTCGCTTGTGTATGGAGGGAGGACCTTCGACGATACGGGGCATCGTGTTATTGAATTTGTTGAATTTTCATGTGGACCAAAACTGGGTGTCTTTCACAATTCACTGCTTTATACATTTTTTCCAGTAAATGGAATCTCTTCAAAATTGGTATTAACTTGTGTGAAATCGCTCGCTCTGTACATGTCTACAAGCATTTTTCATTTGCTTTGATACAGCAACCTGCACCTTCGACGATGTCGCTGCTGTCACCGTTGGCAATTTACGGTGTCTGAAAAGCGGTTTGCTCGAAGAGATCGCATTTCAACTTTTTCCTCTCTAGGGGATCCTCATGAAATAGATATCAGATTGTGGGGAATTTCCTGCTGAATCCATGAGTCAAAGAATTATTTCAGTCGCTTGTGTATGGAGGGAGTGACCTTCGACGATACGGGGCATCATGTTATTGAATTTGTTGAATTTTCATGTGGACCAAAACTGCGTCTGTTCTTTCAAATTCACTGCTTTATACATTTTTTCCAGTAAATGGAATCTCTTCAAAATTGGTATTAACTTGTGAAATCGCTCGCTCTGTACATGTTCACAAGCATTTTTCATTTGCTTTGATACAGCAACCTGCACCTTCGACGATGTCGCTGCTGTCACCGTTGGCAATTTACGGTGTCTGAAAAAGCGGTTTGCTCGAAGAGATCGCATTTCAACTTTTTTCCTCTCTAGGGGATCCTCATGAAATAGATATCAGATTGTGGGGAATTTCCTGCTGAATCCATGAGTCAAAGAATTATTTCAGTCGCTTGTGTATGGAGGGAGGACCTTCGACGATACGGGGCACCATGTTATTGAATTTGTTGAATTTTCATGTGGACCAAAACTGGGTGTCTTTCACAATTCACTGCTTTATACATTTTTTCCAGTAAATGGAATCTCTTCAAAATTGGTATTAACTTGTGTGAAATCGCTCGCTCTGTACATGTCTACAAGCATTTTTCATTTGCTTTGATACAGCAACCTGCACCTTCGACGATGTCGCTGCTGTCACCGCTGGCAATTTACGGTGTCTGAAAAGCGGTTTGCTCTGAAGAGATCGCATTTCAACTTTTTTTCCTCTAGGGGATCCTCATGAAATAGATATCAGATTGTGGGGAATTTCCTGCTGAATCCATGAGTCAAAGAATTATTTCAGTCGCTTGTGTATGGAGGAGTGACCTTGACGATACGGGGCACCGTGTTATTGAATTTGTTGAATTTTCATGTGGACCAAAACTGGGTGTCTTTCACAATTCACTGCTTTTATACATTTTTTCCAGTAAATGGAATCTCTTCAAAATTGGTATTAACTTGTGTGAAATCGCTTGCTCTGTACATGTTCACAAGCATTTTTCATTTGCTTTGATACAGCAACCTGCACCTTCGACGATGTCGCTGCTGTCACCGCTGGCAATTTACGGTGTCTGAAAAGCAGTTTGCTCGAAGAGATCGCATTTCAACTTTTTTCCTCTCTAGGGGATCCTCATGAAATAGATATCAGATTGTGGGGAATTTCCTGCTGAATCCATGAGTCAAAGAATTATTTCAGTCGCTTGTGTATGGAGGGAGGACCTTCGACGATACGGGGCACCATGTTATTGAATTTGTTGAATTTTCATGTGGACCAAAACTGGGTGTCTTTCACAATTCACTGCTTTATACATTTTTTCCAGTAAATGGAATCTTTCAAAATTGGTATTAACTTGTGTGAAATCGCTCGCTCTGTACATGTCTACAAGCATTTTTCATTTGCTTTGATACAGCAACTTGCACCTTCGATGATGTCGCTGCTGTCACCGTTGGCAATTTACGTGTCTGAAAAGCGGTTTGCCTGAAGAGATCGCATTTCAACTTTTTTTCCTCTCTAGGGGATCCTCATGAAATAGATATCAGATTGTGGGGAATTTCCAATGAATCCATGAGTCAAAGAATTATTTCAGTCGCTTGATTATGGAGGAGGACCTTCAACGATGCGGGGCACCGTGTTATTGAATTTGTTTGAA